>PVHY01002049.1:0-136747 GCA_004024945.1 Uropsilus gracilis | reverse complement strand
GGCCTCAGCCTCCAGCAAGCTCCACACGCCCAGCTCTTCCGCACCTCCCGGATGGCCTCCGGACGGTCTCCAAGAGTGGACACCAGGCCCGTCCCGGCAGGAAAACGCTGTCTGACTGTTCTCAAGTGGAAGAAGAAACTCCTAAGTGAGA
This sequence comes from Uropsilus gracilis, assembly GCA_004024945.1. Lineage (NCBI taxonomy): Eukaryota > Metazoa > Chordata > Mammalia > Eulipotyphla > Talpidae > Uropsilus > Uropsilus gracilis. Next base: position 136,596 of record PVHY01002049.1, on the reverse strand, counting down.
TTCCTTCTCCCACAGACAGACACACACTTTCTTCTCACATCCTTTTCATTATCCCTTCACCAGTTCCTGGAAGCATCTGCCAGGCTGGTCCCCATCTGATGTCCTATACAGAAATCAAAACCAACACCTCTCTCCTCTCTGCAGTGCAGTCTCAGCTTTTCCCTCCTTTCTGATCTCTCCTGGTACTTTATTAACTTGCTCATTAAATGTCTTTTGGGGAAAAAAAAAAAAAGTGGATTGGAAGTCCTGTAATTTAAATTCTCTTCCCCTAAAAATTATATTTCAATAAAGCGTATTTTAAAATAATCATTTTACTCCAAGAATATCCTGATGCAATGCCAACAAGAAAAAACTTGTTATTCAGCCAGTTAAGAGAGAAACCAGCAAGCTTAAAAAAAAACTTAACTCCTTGTTACCAGGTCATGCCTAGCATTTCTTCACTAACCATAATCCTCAAACATTTATAATATAAATGAAGAAAAGGGCTGGTTTTTTTTTTTTCATGTGTACGTTGGGAAACTAACTTCTCCAAAGCCTTGCTTCTGAACACTGATCTCTCTCTCCCTCCTTCCAAAAAACAGCAAGAACAGTAAACAGCAATCAAAGCTCAAGGTTAACTAACCCCAGAGCTGTTTCTAGTTACCCAGCTGAGAAATGTGTGATTAGAAAACATGGGGAAAGATACCATTTTCTATAAGTTTGGGGATTAGCCGAGTGTTGGTAGCTAAATTGTACCTAATGCATCAGAAACTCTTGAAAGTTCAGATACTTGCTTACTTTTGCCATAAATCCATGTCAACAATGCAGGTCTCTGTCAACCTTCTCAGCTTCGGTGCTAACAGGAAGTGCTCTCACCAGCTCTCAAAACTGAGGTTCCTTATTTCTTCTGTCACTTGAGAAAAAGTTCTACCACAGTCTCGCTATTTTTGCCAGTGGGACCGCAGGCTCTCGTTGCCCAGGGTACCACAGACTCAAGCAATCCCCAGCCTCAGCTTCCCAGGTAGCTGGGATTACAGGCGTGCGCCACCATGTCCAGCTATTTTTTTGGAACTAGGTCTCGCTACGGGCCCCAGGAGGGACTCGAACCGCGATCCCTAGCCCCGGCCACTTCATAGGCTGAAGCTTACAGGCACGAGCCACATGCCTGGCCTCTACCACAAAATTCTAATAACACTAAGTTCCAATAAGTCAATTTGGAAACATCTAAAACTGCTTTTCCTCAAAAAAGGGCCAGGGCCAGGCATGGTGGCACATGCCTGTAGGTGGCAGCCTAGGAAGCCATGGGCGGGGCCAGGGATCACAGTTCGAGTCCTGCTGGGGGCATGTAGCGAGATCTAGTCTCAAAAAAATAGCTGGGTGTGGTGGCACGTGCCTGTAATCCCAGCTACCTGGGAAGCTGAGGCTGGGGATTGCTTGAGTCTGTGGTACCCCGGGCAACGAGAGCCTATGGTTCCCTGGGCAAAAATAGCGAGATCTAGTCTCAAAAAAAAGAAAAGAAAAAAAAAAAGAAAGAAAGAAAAAGGGCCAAACATCAACTTTTTCTGGTCACCATCAAAATACATCAGCCCATAAAACTATACATCCCTGGGCCTGACAAGCAGTCAGGCAGCCCACCCAATGGTTCAGCTGCCGCTCCATGTGCAGTCTACAACATGGGCAGCCATACTGAGCTGATCACTGCCAAGAACCACCCATAATAAATGATGATGCTAATGATAATGATAGTAATTGGAGATTTTAAATCCACGCCTCTCAATTTCTTTTTTAAGGTTACACAGGTGTATTCAATACACCATCACACTCACTTTTGCAGAAACAATCAGAAAGCTCAGTAGATGGAATTTTCACTTGCACATTCTGCATTTTTTTGCATGAAGGTACATGACAGAAAACATGGGAGTTTAGATAACAGTACGATTTCCTGGAATGTCACAGTGGTATGATTTCTGGTAGATTCTGGTAGATTGATAGTGACCTTGAAAGAGAAAGTGCCTTGTTTGAGGTCTGTGAGTCATTTAGTTAACACCTACCATGAAAAACACAGCAGAGATGATACAACTCTTCCGGTACAGAATTTGCAGTCTATTAAGAGGCTAACACCCAAAGAATTCAAAACATGTAGGACTGGCAGGTGGAGAGGACAAGAGTAAGAGACATTGTTCCACAGTATATCTTTCCATACCACATGAATTTTTAAACCACACCACATGTATAACTTGATATGTTTGAGTTAAACTGTTGCTGGGAATGGGAACTGGTGAAATTTTTAGGGGAAGCAATCTGGTTTTATCTCAAAAAATTAAAGTGGAAATACCATGCACCTGGCACTCCTACTCTGGGTCATATGTCTACAGAAGATGAAACCACTAACAGAAACACACCACATATTCCACAACATTCGCAGCAGCATTATCTACAATGCCTAGGCTACAGAAGCCAACTACATCTCTTTCAATGGAACTATGGGTCAAGAAGATGTAGTACTTCCATATCCCAGAATAGTATATGGCCACAGAAAAGCTGAAATGCAGCCATTTGCAACAAAATGGAGGGTATTTAAGAGAATTATGTACAGCGAAATACATTAGAACAATAAAATTAAATACTAGACATTTGCAGAGCCGACCATTCCATAATGGAAAATACTTTTTAAACCCAGTGGATAGCAGTAAACATCCTGAGGGCTCTGAGGTTACTAGGGAAGTGGAGGGAGAAGGGAACGGGTTGGGGGAGTTTGTGTTAAGTAGCAACAGCCATAGGAAGAAAGAGAAAGAGGTAACAAGTAATAGGAAGAATAGTCCATGAAGGAAGGGTTACCTGTGGGCACCTCCCTCTGCTTTTTGTCCCAGGCTTGCCCATAAGTTCACTCTGTCTCCACAATGTCTGGAAAATTCTCCCTCTTCCCCACCACTGACTTAAGCTGCCCTGTCTCCCCCATCCCTCCCAACCCCTACCCCCCCCCAACCCCCCCCCCCAGGCCCACCTTCCAGCCCCCACCCACTTCCTATGGTACCTGGCTCTGACCTTTTCTGGCCCCTTGGCAGTCCAGCCAGGCAATGGGTCCCTTCTCAGAATAATGTATTTAGACCAGAAAACCAAGTGCCCTGATTACAAAAGATGAGTTCTAGTCAAAGGCACACTTCAAGTTATTTTTAAATCATCACACAGTAATATATGGACTTCTTTATCCACTCACTGTATGATGATTAATTCATTAATGTGGGTGTAATCACTATAGCAGTTTCGGTTTGATGAACAGTGCACAGGGTATTTTGAGATACCTGTAATGACTGTAATATGTTATTAAAATATCTGCTTTCTATGGGTGATAGGCTCATATCTTCTGTTAATCCTACTGTGATCTGTTAGATTCATATTCAAAGAAAATGATAAATTTCACTAGAAGATAGCAATAATAATGTCATTTTTTTTCCTGTCGAAGTTGATGGATCCAGAGGACTGAGTTAAGAATCCCTGTGTAGGGTCAAGGCCCTAGAGACCAGCCTCCATGTTGGCATGGCACCTGAAGCAATCTTCATCTGCTCAGAAGTCTTCTCTTGTTCCCTCTTGTACAGTTGAAGTTCCAGCCATATGGTAGCACGTTGTTCTCTCACATCTCCCTGACATCCTCTCCACTGAAACTCCCTTACCCAGTACATGGATCAGGCTAACTCATTCTTTCAGTGCCAAGTCAAAGCCACCTCCTCTCTGAAGCCTTCCCTGATGCCTTCAGGTGTTCTCTACTTTCCATTGCTCTTGCACCGCCCTCATTTTAGCAATGATCTCATGTCAATAATTGCTAGCATGGATTGGTACCAAGTACCAAGTACCAAGTATTGGTACTTGGTACCATGTACCAAGAATCACATGGAGGGCAAAATAGATATGTTTTAACTTTCTCTAGGACCTCGCCTCATCCCTTGTACCAGAAGATGTTCAGAAAATATTTGTTGTATAGTTGAGTGAATGAATGACCAAATAAAGTGGCATGAGTAGGGAAAAGTCAAAGATAATGTTAATCTGCGTTTAATGTAGAAAAAGCAAAATGGAGAGTGAAGAAAAAATTAGTGTTCCTTTTTTTAATTAAGTACATCTTACATATACTATTTTTTTCGAAGATAATAACCCATGAATTCAGTAGAGGATAATCATCTAATAAATCATATATGTTTTGGAATTCTGATTATATAGATACACTGTATTAAAAAACTCCAACATAGAAATAAATTGCCTCCTAGAAAAAAGTTTGCAAACCAGTTGTCTGAAATTTAGTACACATTTCCCATGGAAGTCAATTTAAATTGGTATAAGCAGACCAATTTATCACAGAAAAAAAGTCCATTGGATTGTAATGAGCCTGAATGGCTCCATTATCTTTTGAACATTGGTGGAAATATTTTAATACCAACTGAAAATTGGCGGGAAACAATACAATTAAGTATCCTTGCAATACAGTCAAACAAAACCATTAAGCGGGAATGAATGCAAACATTATTTATCTTGAATACTGACATTAAAGAAAGACTTTTAGCAGGATGAGGAGGCCTAGAGAGCTATTTGTGCAGATCACAAGGAACTTGTGATTATTTCAGCAGCTCCTGGGGTGAAGAGGGCTTGCTCTTTGGTATGTACAGTTTCATATCATGACTTAAGAACTTTCCATTGGCTCACAGAGGCTCACACAAAAGAAAGAGAAAAAGTATTTGATAGTACTTTAAAAAGACTTATGAGACAAAGGAGAAGAAGCAATGGAATTAAAGTGGCTGTGTATCTTCTACGGTTTTCCTGGGATCAAATTAGCCAGACTAGGGAGAAAACAGAATAGGCAGCGAGGTCTTGGAGGCCTGGTACCTGTGGTGGTTTCTACTGCTTGCTCATGCAATAGTTTTGATTTTCTTCCCTTCTGCTGGTGTGCGAGGTTTCCCCTGCCTGGTTCTTCATAGTTGGTGACACCATTTAACAGACTTTTGGCCAATGATGTGGGAGTAGAAGTGACAGGGCATCTAAATGCCAATATGCCAATCAGAGATCTAGTCATTTCTTCTTTCTTTTTTTTTTTTGGGGGGGGGGACTAGGTCTCGCTTTATTGCCCAGGGTAGTCCCAATCTCGCAGACTTAAGCAATCCCCAGCCTCAGCCTCCCAGTAGCTGGAATTACAGGTGCCCACCACTGCACCCGGCTGCTTTTTCGAGACTAGGTCTCATGTTGTCCGGTGTGGTCTCGAACCCACGAACTCAAGCGATCCCAGGCCTCTTGCCTCCCAATGCTGGGACTACAAGTGCATGCCACCATGCCTGGCTCAGCCATTTCTTCTTTCCCATAGCATTCCACCCTGAGGGGTAGGGGATGGCTGCTCTGTCAGTCTGGGTTCTGGAATAACTCCAAGTCAGGTGACAGGTGTCAAGCAAGTCTGAGTAGAGAATCTTATTAAGAGAAAAGCTTATTATTTTAAGTCACTGTGAGCTTGGGTTTGTCTTGTGGCATAGCCTAGCTTATGATGACCAACACACTATACAATTCACCACCAGACAAAGGAAAGGGGTGAGAGGGAAGAAATGGTGACTCATGGTTGCACTGGAGACCGAAAGGAGATTCCAAGAAGGAAGGATGGCCTTCCAACTGTGGTCCTTCCAACCTGGGTGCTCGTTCAGGGTTTGCAGAGATCTTACATTTCTTCTGAAACCAAAGTTTGGATGCTACCACAACTACAAGTTGAATCTCCCTACAGTGTCAATCTCCTCATTTCCATCAAGTGGAAATAAAAACAAAACTCATTTCAAAGGTTCGTTGGGAGTACTGAAAGAGGCAGTATTTGTAAAGTGGCAAGGGCAAGACCCAGTATGACCAATGTTCCAGCCTGTCCCTGGAAACCCAAGAGTTGGTTTGTTACAGAGAGGCTACCATCATGCCTTGAACATAATCAGATGACCCACTCCTGGCCCATGAAGTGCATGATCCACCCCCACGGAGTCTCTTGGCAGCCATTACAGATGCAGTGACATACATACTCATGGTCATATCTGCAATCCCGTAACCCCACCCTGCGTGGAGATCAAGATTGGACATGTGTCCCATTTTAAGACAAAGCCAAGAAAATCGTAGCATGTGAGATAGCTAGATGGGGCAGGATTACTCATATTTCAAGAGTCTTTTCATCTTATCAAAGAACCCAAGATTTGGGAAGTCTCCTTTCCAGATTTGGGAAGTCTTGAAATTTATTTACTTCTTGCTGTTGGATTATTTGACAGAGAAAAGGAAACTAAAGGTCAATGGCATTCCTATCCACCGGGGTGCCATCAGAAATGATACTAAGCCAGGCAAAAAACAGTGAAAAAAGTAAAAAATGATGTGTAAAAAATGATGTGCAAAATTCTATCTTTTGCTCAAATTTCCTGGAAAGACAGCTAGTCTACCAGCCAGGGAAGAGAGCAAAGACAGCCTTCCCAGCTCCTTAAGGATGAAAACTCATGCAGAGTTATTGTGATCATGGAGACACAGAGCAGAGCCCTTTTCAGAATTCCTATCAGAACCAAGAGCTAAACGCCCAAGTTCAGATTCTAAATGCAGGACAGGACTCAAGGATCCAGGAGAAAACAAGATTCTTACCAGGATGAAAATGAAGTTAATTGGCTCTAGCTATGAAAAACCCAGAATTAACAGGACGTTATTTTTTTTCAAAATAAAGAACTTGCTGGGTGTGGTGGCACGCGCCTGTTGTTCAAGCACTGGGAGGCAAGAGGCCCGGGATTGCTTGAGTTGGTGGGTTCAAGACTACCCCGGGCAACACAGCGAGACCTGGTCTCAAAAAAGCAGCAGGCGTGGTGACAGGCATCTATAATCCCAGCTACCTGGGGAGACTGAGGTTGGGGTTCGCTTGAGTCCACGGCACCCCAGGCAACTTGAATCTGTGGTACCCCAAGCAACATAGGAAGACCTAGTCTCAAAATAAAGAAATATAAAGAACTTATTACGGCACAGAAGCAAAATGTGCTCTACCATATAAGTCAAAATTGAGATTGCACAGCAAAGGGCGCTAACCCTTGTTCTGGCCTCTCTGGTGGGAGGGGCCCTACAGGACTTGACTGTTTATTTCAAGGACTAAATGGAATGATACCACAAGTGGATAAAGCAAAAGATTGTGGGTTGTTTTTCCATTTTTGGGTTGTTTTTTTTTTTAGAGACCAGGTCTTGCTATGTTGCCCAAGATAGTCCCAAACCCACGGACTCAAGTGATCCCTAGCCTCAGCCTCCCAGGTAGCTGGGATTACAGGCACCCGCCACCACACCCAGCTGCTTTTTCAAGACCAGGTCTCGCTATGTTGCCCAGGGTAGTCTCAAACCCACAAACTCAAACGATCCCAGGCCTCTTGCCTCCCAGCGCTTGGATTATAGGCATGTGCCACCGTGCCCAGTTAACACAGTAGATTGTTTAATAAAGATTAGTTCTCTCGGTTGTCCATGTGCTGTGTCCATCTCAGGCTTGTGGGCTGGATTTTGCCTGGTCCCTCGTCTGTTCTATGTTGGGGTTTGTGTTGCGCATGTTCTTGATCCTTTGAAGTTTAGCTGGAGTAAGAGAGAAATGGAAGGGGCTTCCCCACACACACACACACACACCCCGCCCCACACCCACTTGTCCCTGCGCTGACCTCCCTGCGCACTTATGCACTCACCGGGCCAAGACCCAGGACTTCACTTTGGAGATGCCTTCAAAGAGAGCAACACCCCCTCCCCACACTACGGGAGAGGAGAGGATGACCAAAGATGGGGTAAATGGCCCCACATCAAAACTGCAAACTGAAACAGAGGAGATGATCTTTAAAAGGCCATTCACAGACGCCTGTATTCACAGAGAAACTTCTTCACCGACACTGGCTGGGGGCGAAACCCCCTAAATCTCACAACAGAGCCATAAGGTAAAGCAGCAAAGCGATGGAGATGGGATTGGAGAAGACGGCCTGCAGCAAGAAAACATGGACAGATCACAGATGAATACAGACTGGCCACCCAACGCAAACTTAAGACTGAAAACCTACCAGCAAGGCTCACCTGGTTCCAACAACACAGTCCCTCATCCACTGAAAGGACACAGTCACAGGAAAGAGACTAACTAGTAAACAACAGAGTGGGGTTTGAGAGAATGGAAGGGGCACCAGAGGGAGGAGGGAGGGGGAGGTATCCAAAAAGCAAAACAAAACAAAAAACACTAACAGAGGTTGTGATCTAAAGAACAAAATAAACTTTTAAAAATCATAAATAAAGATTAGTTTCTCTCTTCCCCATCCCATCCCTGCACTCTAAGCATAGAGTAGAGCAAGGGCATTTTTCACTCTTTTCTGTTTCTAATGAATAACACGTAGACACTCAACAAATGCTTGGAGAAAACAGGAAAGAGGGAGGCAGGGACACAGGTGAGAAGAGAGGCAGGGAAGGAGGAAAGAAATTAAGTCGTGAAATGAATGAAGCTAGAAGCCAAGCAAAAGGGTTCATGATCTATTCAAGTTAAGCACTGTCACAAACCCAGGTCATTTAAAACCTAGGAAGGGTCCATTTCATCAAGACCGGAGAGGGGAAGGTTGACAAGGGAAATCAAATAACTTCTCTAGGTAGAAATAACATGGCAGATACTTTTCTAAATGGGGAAGATCACAGCAGCTTTCGGAATCAAAATCTAAACAGGAAAGAGCATCCCAAACGAGCGAAAGGAAAAAATCCTCAGGACACACATTTCTAGCTTCAAGACGCTGGAAACTGGCCATAGAGGTCCCTGTTGGAAAAGTTCTGTGTTCAGTTCACTCTGGGGGCCTTGGGCGGACTTTCTGCCCAGAGAGAAGAGGAAGGCCTCTCACGGGGACTCTGCCTTCCTCGCTTCCCCTGCATCTGACAGCAGGAGCTCGCAAGCTCCCCATGCAGAAAACTCACAACACGTGCTCCTGTCCCGGGCAGGGCAGGGTCCCTCTATGTCCAGGACACGGGGCAGGGTGAAGAGCTGCCCATAAAAGTAGTTTTATTTTTATGACTCACTAAATGTTTATTGAAAGAGCCACATTCTCTGCCATGACATGTCAGGCCCAGCCTCTCTTGTTGACCAAGCTTCTGACCGGGAGGGAGGGAAGGCCAGCTCTGGGCCTCTCACTTGCCAGCCCTGGGGACGCTGGGCTTTCAGAGGCTGCGGCCGCCACAGCTGTTACTTTACTTTAGTAATAAAGTGAGGTAACCTGAACTCAAGCCACAGGGAGGAAAAATGAGAAAAATCAAAAATATGTGAGGACCGGAACACAAAAAAAAACAAAACCCCATGATCCGGGAACCTGTCTTACCAATAGACAGGCAGAAAGGAGGGTGGGGAGGGCGTTCCAAGTCTGCTCAAGTGAAGGGTCGCTGAAAGCAGAGCAAGAGTCATAATGAAAATGAGCACAGGGACATAACCAGAGTGTGGCGTTTGGCATTTGGGGCTGGTTGATGGTTTCAAAACTTGAAATAAATCAAGGAGATGCGAAGAGGCAGATTTAATCTGAAGATACTCTTAAATCACTCCCTAGCCAATGCCAGGAGAATTTAATTACCCCCTTCCACTGGAGTAGAATAGGGCTAGCAGGGCTGTGTCAGATGAGCAACAAGGGCAACATTATGATACAAAAGGGAGAAAGTGAGGCAGGAAGGAGCTGTGCCCTTATACCCATGAGTGGGCAAAAGGAAGAAGGGGTTCCACCGGTGAGGACATGATGGTGGGCAACCACCCAGGCATGGACGGCTGCCTGAGTCATAGTTGGCAGGGCCAGAAATGAGATCATAAGACAGCTTGGATGGCAGATTTTAAGAACATCAAGCCGATTAGAATGTCGAAGAGTTAAAGTTAACAGAGAACTCTAGGTGGGGGTGTCAAGGGATCGTGAAACCCTGATTATTGAGGGTGGGGTGAAGGGGACCCTGACATTAGAAATGATCCTACCTAGTGCTCTTCCTCAGGCCTGCTGTCTGAATTTCTGAGGAAGAGAAGTGAGCTGTGAAGGTTTACAGGGAAGCAAAGAATATTGTCCCTTAAAGGATAGAAGGTACAGCTTTTATGAATACAAAACCTGAGATGAAAATGTGTGTTCGGAGAGCAACTCTACCACTGACCTCCAGAGGGTCACACGTGAGTGTGTGTATGCAAAAGCCACACCCCAGCCAATCTCCATAAAGTCTGAGTCTCCAGTAAAACGACAGAACTAAACAGTGAACTCAAAAATGGCTTCAAGTCTTAAAATTCTAGAAAGGTATAGGTTGGCAGAGAGGAATACAGGAATATAGGAAAATAAGAGACCTGAAATAAATGACAACAGTGTTTTGTTTTTTTTTTTTTTGCTTCCAAGTGTAGAAATGACGCTTCAAAGGCAAAAGAGGCCTACGCCTGGTTCTTAGGCCTAAGCCAGGGCTGCTCATCCCCTACCGACCCTATGTCTAAACCCACAACCCGAAGGGCACCGAGCCTGGTCCGAGGACATTCCATTCCATGGACCATTTGATGACGTCTCTGTCTCCTACCCTCTTACCAGGGTACAATTTTCTAAAAGCAGAGAAAATCGTTCCCAAGAAAATAAACACTCCCAGACAACTGTCCCATTCTGTTACCTATTTGGATTATATAATTACTAGGAAGTCAAGACTTTCTTACCAACACAACGGAAAAAGAACTTTCTGGAAGCTGAAATGCCTTTTCTCCACTGTCCAGAGCTAAAAAAAAAAAAACATACCCCAGGCTCCTAAAAAGCAGAATTCAGGGCCCACGGATGGGATGAAGAACTGTCTCAACTCTGCTCAGGATGGAAACTCGGAGCAAAATGTCTTAAGTCCATGGGGAGAGGTACGTTCTGAGCATTGCTCTCTTCCAAGGGAAATTGTGCGAGCCCTCACTGGGCCCCAAACTGACCTGTGCAAGTGGAGAACCCTGGGCATTTTTCCTGGCTCTGCTGAGGATTATTTAGACAAATGTTCATCTTTTTTTTGTTTATCAAACGGGTCCACAAATAGTTTGGAGCCAGGATCCTTTACCAGGCACCAAGTAAAACTGTCAACCCCTCCTGATCTTCCCCCATAGCAGGGAAAAAGCCACAGGGCCAAGGTCTCTTAAGTCCCACAGCATACAATGCTGATGCAGCTGCCTGTGCTATTCTGGCTGAGGCAACACTGAAAAGGCTAAGGGCTCCTTTTATACCCTGCCCTGACCTGTCTGGATCAATGTAGAAGCAGCAGCAATTTGCTCTTCATAGCTCCTCTCCAGGAATCAAAAGGGCTGGCTATTCCTGGAATGCTGGTTCACTCCGAGCAGAAGGTGTGCCGCTGGGGATTGCTGCACTTTGCTTACTTGGTGGTGCTGAGATTAAATGAGATAGTGCGTGTTGAGTATGGAGCCAGAAGCTGGCACACAACAAGCTCAGCAAACAAATGCTATGAGTCATTGTACAACAAAACAAAGCAAAACCAAACCCAACCAAACCAGGAGCAAAGGAAGGAGGGAAGGAGGAGGAGAGGGAGAGAGAAAAGAGATGATCTCCTGATGCTTGTGCACTTAGTAGGAACAGGAGGAATAGAAGCAGCAGTGCATGGCACACCCCAGACACCTCGGTTTCCTCTAGCTTTCTCCTGATTGGCCCCTTGCTGGCAATAACACAGGACTGGTCACCATCCACAGGCACTCACACCCCATCAGCGCACCTAACAGTAAGTAACAAGCAGCAGTTTGAGACAACAGAACTAGAAATGGGGTGGGGCGCGGTGGTGTATGCCTTTAATCCCAGCCTAGGAAGAGACGCTGAGACTAGGAATCACTTGAGTCTGCGGTTCGAGACCTGCCCGGGGCAACATAGCGAGACCTAGTCTCAAAAAAAAATAATAATAATAACTGGGCGTGGTGGCTCCTGTAATCCCAGCTACTTGGAGGGTGAGGCTGGGGATCCCCTGAGTCTGCGAGATCCCAGATCCGATCCAAGATCTAGACTGCTCAGATCTGATCCTGGATTGGGAATTCCCCGGGCTACACAGCAAGACCTAGTCTCAAAAAGAAAAAAAGGAACTAGAAATGCAGAAGAAATGCCAAAGTCCCTTGACGAGTTTTGGTAGACTACTAGACCAGTAGGCCACATGAGACAACTATTGTCAGTGAAGGAGAACAAAGCATGAAATCTGAACCGCCTCATGAAAGACTGGAGGTCATCTCCCCATCCTAAACCACCCTCTACAAGTACCACGCTTCTTTAAAGGTTGAGCTACAATTAAATTCTTCTGGCGGTATACCCAGCCATCATTTGTGTTCGGTTCTGTGGTTTGGACAATGCAGTTATATTTTTCTTCCAGGTACAAAACTGTTTTATGTGACTATGCAGGAAATTTTCTTTGTCATCAGTGGCCACTGGGTAATGTCTGGATCCTAGACACTGTAACAGTTTTGAGATGGTGTGGCCAAAAATAAAGGGTCGCGAAACGTAAAGTGGTTTTTAGGTATGATGCCCACGTAACCTGTGAAAGACTAGGGCACATACAACTTCTGGAGTCACGACATCACGTTCTCCCCAATGCAAAGGGCAAAGGCAGCCTCGTCACCTCAGAGAAGGGTGAGAAACCTTCTGCTCCTTGCTGAATATTTGGCTTAACCTGACAAGCGGATGACAACCCTCAATTACCATGAATGTGTACGTTCTCTAGGGTTTGAAGTAATAAGTGCAACTTGTAAAAGTCAGGGTTTCTCTTTTATTTAATACACGCTAATCAAATAGTAACAGCAGTAAATAAACACTTTGAAAAACAGGCAGGTATCCCCCTAGAGCTGGAAGAAAATTAAGTCCAAGTATTCTACATGGTAGAAGGGAGACAAATGCTGATGTCCGTGGGTAGACAAGTCAAGGGGAACTTGGAAAGTTCTAAAGCCATTGCCAGAGGCAACAGCAACAGGTTGGGACACAGCTACTGCAAAGAGTAAAATGTCTCTATCTACACGTTTTGTTAACAGGGGTTGAGTTGCACCTGTAGAGCATAACATTCTTGTCTTTAGCCTTAAAGGAAAAGACAGAGTCTTTTCTGTTTGCACCAGTTTGAAAGATTTCTGAAGTAAGGCTCCCTTGAAATGGAATTACTACAGTACTCATGTGCACAGGAGAGTTCATACATGTAGTAAAAAGACAAATACAGGATTTCACCGTCACTTCTTTTTTTGGTTGATTCGGTTAATTGCATAAAATGAAGGATAAATACTCACAAGCATTATCTGGTTAACAAAACTCCGAGGTACATCAGAATGCAAAACAGAAACTGTCCTAAAAGAGAATGACCACCGGGTTCGTGGGTCTGAAGCGCAGCCTGGGTCAGGTCGGCGGCCTCCACGCCTCTGGACTCCTGTGCGGAGCTCGCTCGCTTGGAGCAGGCTGGACCTTCCACCTTGTCCACCTCCTAGAAAGGAACCTCAGCAAGGCCAGCCATTCTGACCCAACGTTCCTTCAGCCTTCACTTGGGACATCGTATTGAAAAGGATCAACTGCTCTTGGTCAGCCGAGGAAGGCTGGGAAAGGCTGCATCTCTCAGGTGACCGTATGAGGGAGAACTTTAAACACCTAGCTACCTCGGCACACACTTCACTTAGGTGGGCTTCAGCTGTCCTCCTCTCTCGGCCTGGTCAACCCGAGCAGTCAGTCCAGTGTGGGTTCCCTCTGCCAGAGCTGCATTTGGAGACTCTACGTGAGGCAGGGTCAGAAAGAAAGGAAACACTTACACCTGGAATTTATATTCTTCCAAGTAATCTTTCAGTCTCGTGGGCAAAGGCAGTCCCCAGATGGTGCCGGTGCACTTGTTAATGGCGAGTCTGCAGAGGTGCTGCAGGAGCGGTGCGGACGTATAGAGCGGTTTGGTCAGGTAGAGGTGAACAGTGCCGTTGCGGGGGGCTTCCGGGCCCGCACGCTTGTCCTTGCACATCTGCACGTAGTAGTCGATCAGATGGACCACACTGTCAAACTGCTTCAACTTGGACTTGACACATATGATCGAGTCCAACCTGAACTTGCCATCTTGGTATTCGATTCGCAGGTTAGTTGGTCCAGCGGAAGTTTTCACAGAGATTGTTAGTAGGTAGTCTGAATGCGAGCTATCTCTAATTAAGAAAGTTCCTTCTGGTGCCTCTTTTAATTTCTCTTTGGCTTCATTAACAGTCATACTTCCCCAGTACCAACCTGGGGTTTTGTTCAAAAAAGAAAAAGACAAGAGGGTAAAAGAGTTATTATAAAGAACCTTTTGAACTAGGGTTAAGTACTTGGCAATAGTTTTTGCCATTCTAAAGAGAAGTGTGTGAGGGCCAAGTTAGCAGAGGCTACCATTAATACTTTGGACAAAAATCTCACAGAAACGTGGGTCCATCTTATTTTATCCACATGAACCGTAAACCAGTGTTCTTGCTTTTTCTAAGTAACTGTCTGGAGCTGTTCTTTCGACTATCATAGGATTTTTTTTTTCCTCCCTAAGGAAACAAAAGAATAGTTGCTGTATCACAGGCTAGAGGACGCAGCCGGCTACTAAAGCAGGCTTCAAATGAAATCGAAGACTTAAAGTGTAAGTTAGAAGTTAGGAATAAAGGCCATGCAGCAAGAGGAGTTGGAGTGACCAGAGGGGGAGAAGGGGGAAAGGGGGAATAGGGTGGGGGTATAGGGGCACAACATGGAGGGGTGGGCTATAGTTAAGGGGAACAACAACCATACAAATACGTCCAATGTTGTAGGAAAATTACAAAATAAAAATAATTCTAAAAAATACTAAAGGCCCTTAAGAAAGTGGAAAGCCCAATTCCAGTAACTCCATTCGAGTCAAAACAAAAGTAACATGGGGGTGGTTGGTGCTCCCTGGGTCCAGCCTGTGAAAAGCTGCATTCCCAAGCCCCAGAAAGCACTGCTATATACCTGTTTTAAAAGCACGGTTCTAGAACAGCTTCTGCAGGCTGTTTTGCTTACAAGCTGCCTTTTACTGTCTCGGGAAAGGAGGGAAAGCCCAACCGATTGGGACATTATGTTTACGATCGTCCCTAAACTCCTTTGGACTTTGACCTAATCCGAACCCAATCACAACCGCTGGTCTGCCCAATGCTCTCCACTTGAGCTGCCTGCACCATCTCTCCGACCGGCGCGGTTACCAAAAACACGACTTGGAGACGCTCAGCGTTTAAGAAATGCGAACCAAGCAAATCCCTCCCCGCCACAACATCGCTCGGATACCTGCAACCCGCTGTGGGAAGCCCCCAACGGCCGGCCGAGGAGCTCTTCCCTCTCCCTAGCGCTACCAACACGTCAGCTTCACCCCAAACGCGAACTTCTAGGATTCAGGCTTTGGAAGTCTGCACGCTTGGCCAGAACTCGGCATCTTTCCCACGCCCCGAGACCACGGCGAGCCGCGCACCGCGCAGGACCGCGCTAGACTCGAGCCGCCGCCGGCGCGTCGCCCCTGCAGGCCGCGCTCGGCGGGGAACCCGGCGGTCGCGCGCCGCCGCCTGCGTGGCAATCTGTCTGTCCCTGAAGTTGGCCAGCGGCGGCTCCCGGGCGCTGGAGCCGGATCCCGCCGAGGCGGCGGGCGGCGCGGTGCAGCGCCAGCTCTTGCGCCCAGCAAAAAGGGAGGCGCCAGGTACTTTCTCGGCTGGGACTCGAGCCCAAGCGCGACCCCGGCTGAGGGCTCGAGCCCGGAGCTGCCCTGCAGCTGTCCGGGGGCCAGCGCCCTTGGAGGCGAATGCCAAGGAGTGGTCCTCGCGGCCCGTTCTCCCCCCTTAGGTCTGAGTCCCCCAGAAACGACTTTCCTTTCGTTGTCCCCAGCTCCGGGGCACGCGGGCATCTAGTCCGCGGGCCCCCGTCCCGAGGCTGGGGCAGGGAGCGAGGGCGCGCGTTTCCATGCCCTCGCCTGCTTCCCCTGTCCGCTCCGCTGACTCTGCACCCCGCCAGCCTCGCCCCCGGGCACCTCTCGGGAAGGCGACCCCCACTCGCGCGCGCCCCAGTCGCGCGCGCCGCGCCGCAGCCAGCCCGTCCCTACCTGTTTGACTGAGCTCCCGCAGGGCCTTGGCCAGCCGCGCCGCCTCCGGGGGCGGCTCCTCCGCCGACCCCGCGGTTCCCCAGTGGCTCCGTGTGCCTTCCGCGCCATTCCCGGAGGGCTCGAGGCACCGCAGGGTCATGGGCGAAGGGTCACCGCGGCAAAGACAGGTGGCCGCCCGAGCTGGGGGAGAGGGGGGGGGGTCGGCGAGGGGCGCGCGTCCTTCCTGGAAATCAGTGGGAACCCCAGAGCCAGTGCCTGCAGGATCTCCGAAATGGTGGTGGAGGGGGAAGGGGCAGGGAGTCGCCGGCGCTCCCGCCCCAGGTGGCGGTGGACAGATGGCGAAGTCCCCCGCAGGCTCGGTCACCCAGAGTTTGCCTGCAAGGAAGAAGTGGGGGTGGGTCAGTCTGAACTGGACCCCTGCAGCTGGGGTGTGGGTGGAGAGGCAGCAATGTGGAAAATCCCGGGGACTTCTCCGCGCCTCTGCTCTTGCACCATTTAACCCTAAACATGCAGCGCCCGCCCGGCCCCAGCCCTAGAGAAAGGAGAATAAAGGAAGCGTGGATCCAAGACGCAGGAGTTGGGGGGTGGGAGGGAGAGGACAGGATGAGGGTGGGGAATTCGGTGTCTGCCCGCCCAGGGCTGTGCCCTGAAAGCTCAGCCCAGAGGGGCTGTGTCACCTGCGGGCTCCGCGGCAAAGCGGCCCTAGAGCAAGTAGGGAACGTCCTTTTCAAAGAAGGGGAGAGCCCCCCAAGTTGGCACCCCCGGCTCACAGTCCCCGGAGGAAGCACCGGACACTAACCAGGCTCCTCGCCCTCTAGCGCCCCGCGGGGCGCCCGAGGCCAGGGCCCACAGCCCGCGGCGCAGAGGTGCGCCCGCCCCGCCCTAGACGCTGCCTACCCCCCTCCCCTCCCCCCTGCGAGCCCCCTCGGGGCGGGGGGCCGGGGTCCCCCGGCCCCAGCCCCCGCCTCTCCCGGAGCCCTGCGGCGCGGCGACCGCCTCCGTCGCGGCCGCGGGCGCTGTCGAGGAATCAGCCGCAGCGCTCAGCCCTCGCGGGGGCTCCCCGCCGGCGGCCGCGAGCGCCCCGAGACCCGCCGGACCCGGATCGCCGCGCCCTTACCTCGGCCTGAGCGGCTGCGGCTGCCTCCGCACCGAGCGGCCTCCCGAGCCCACATGGGGCGGAGGAGCGGCGCGGCCGGGAGCTGGGGTGTCGCCGGAGTTACCCCAGTTGACTTTTAATTGGGGAACAAGATGCCGGGGATGCTCCGAGCCCGGCGCTGGGCGGCGGGGCCGCCGGGGTTCTCCGCGCGCAGGGCAGACAAAGCCCGGGGCCCGCGGCCCGCGGCCCGCGCCCCCTCCCCGGACGCCGCCGGCCCCTGCCGGCGCCGACACCCCGCCCCGGCCGCGCTGGGCGTCCTCCGGCCGCGGCCGGGAAGGTGGCGAGGCGAGGTGGAGGGGAAAGCCGGGGCGGGGGGCAGCGGGTGGGGAGGAGCAGGAGCTCGGGTGTTAGGATTATTAATTCGGGTTAATTAGGCGTAATTAGGATTATTAATTAATTTAGGGGGAACTCTGGAGACTTCCCGACGCCGGCAGGAATGGGAGAGCGCGCGCGGCAGGAGCGCCGCGAGCCGGCTCCCCCCGCGGCGGAAGCCGAGGCCGCCCGGCGCGCGGCCGCGCCCGGCGCCCACCCTCGCGACCCTGCTCGGGGCGGCGCCTTCGGGCTCCCGGGACCGGTACCTGCCGCCAGGCGCGGCCGGGCTGCCTCGGGCGCCGGCGCTGCGGGCGCGGAGGCTCATGCTTCACGGGGAGCCCGGAGCCCGCGAGCCGCGGCGGCGAGACGGGGCAAGAGTTAAACGTCCGTCCCCGGAGCGGGTGTGCGCGCGACTCCCCGCCCGACGCGCCGCCCCCCTCCCCGCCGTCCCCCCCAACCCCCCCGCGCGCGCCCCGCCCGGCGGCGGCGAGGCCGCTTTCCAGGAACTTTCCAGGAATCCGCCTCACGTGACCGCGGCCCCGCTCCCGCTTTAAAGAGGCGCGGGCGCTCGCGCGCAGCTTCGGGGGGCCGGGCCGAGCGCGCGCCAGCCGAGCGGGGCGCCGGGCTGCCCGCAAGCCGCCCGGCTGCCTGGAGGCCGCCCGCCTCGGACCCCGCGCCCCGGGCGCTCGGAGAAGCCCCGGCCCCCGAGGTTGGGCGGCCGCGCCGTGCCCAGCGCGCGCCGGGGCAGGTGGCGACCTCCTCGGGCCGCCGGCCGGCCGGGCTTCCCCGTGGCCGCGGCGCCCTGGCGCGCCCCGCCTGGCCGCGCGCTCTGGGGAAGGGCGCAGGCCTGCAGACCCTCGGGAGCGGCCCCTCGCGCAGCCCCTCGCGGGGTTAGGGCGGCCCCACCCGAGCCCCTGGACCCCCTGCCCGGGAGCAGGAGGGGCAGGCGGAAGGCGCCCCGCGCTCCCCGCCCCGGTCGTGGAGGCGGCGGCCGCGGGGCCGGGGGCGGCGGGCTGAACGGCGCCTCCTTAAGCCGCGCGGGCCGGGCCGCTCAGTCTCCGCCCCCTGGCGGTCCGGCCCGCTCGCCCCGGCCGCGGCTCGGCCCAGCTCCTCCCTTCCTCCCTCGCCCGCTCCGCAGGCTCCTTCCGGTCACCGGCCGGCCCGCCCGGCTCACCTGCGCCGACGGCCGAGGGGGCGCCCCGCCCGGCGCGCGGCGCTGGCCCTGGGCGCCGGCCTTCGAGCCCGCGGCCCCCGGTGGCCGCTTCCCGGGGGGCTGGCGCCAGGGCGCGGGGAGGTCGAGCGACGCCGGCGCTTCGCCCCGGACCCGGGGACCCTCTCCTCCCCGCTAGCCGCGGGCCACCTGGCCTCCGGGGAGACTCGCCGCGGCCTCCACGCCCGCCCCGGAAATGTAACCTCCTTTAAATGTGACCTACTTCTTAAACACGGGGAGGCCGGACCCCAAATTTCTTTCTTTCTTTTTTGGAGACTAGGTCTCGCTAATTTTGCCCGTGGAACCGCAGGCTCACTTTGCCCAGTGAGGCAGTCCCCAGCCTCAGCTTCCCAGTTAGCTGGGATTACAGGCGCGCGCCACCACGCCCAGCTATTTTGGGGGGACTAGGTCTCGCTACGTGCCCCCGGCGCAGGACTCGAACCGAGATCCCTGGCCCCCGGCCGTGGCTTCCTAGGCTGCCACCTACAGGCATGCGCCACCACGCCCGGCCTCCGACCCCACATCTCGATGGTCATTTTTCTTTGAAATACTATTCCGTTGCATCGCTGCTCAAAACCTTGAAAGGTCAGTGGCCACTTTAAGTTGAAGAGACGGCTGAGGGGAGGTTGGGCGAGGCTGAGCGGGGAGGTGACGCTCCGGAGCTCGCCTGGCGCCCCCCCTGCTGGCTTTGCCGGGAAGGGTGACCCGGGCTGCGGGGTGGGCGGCCGGCCACGATTTGTTTTCTCCTTCGTGGTCCTGCTCTTGAGCAAATAACGATGCAAGCGGTCGGCTAGGGCGCCGGGCGGGGGCGGGGAGGGGGTGCCCAGCTAACAAAGACCTTTGTCCATGGTGGAGTGCACAGACCCCGTTTTGTTTTTCCTTCAAGCCTTTGATGTGGAAGGCCGAGCTAGCTGAACCCGAGCTTAAACCCTCCAGAAAGTCACTGAATCGTTTTGCACGAGTCATTGACCATTTTCGGACCCTTGTTTTCTGTAGATGAAGGGGCCGGGTTCAGGCTCCGGGTGAAGAGCTGGGATGAATGAATGTCAGAGCCTTTGGAGAAACTGCCATCTACCAGGGCACCTGGTAGATTGCTCCACCTGACTTCTTCCTCGGTAGACCATCCCAGAGGAAGCTGTGCCCACTCTCCCTAGCTGAGATTTAAAGATGCAGGTTCAGTTTTGCAAAGGTCCTTTCTATGGCCAGCGGAAATCACTCTGCCAGCAGCTCTTAATGTGTCTTCCTGTCGCCTGCCTTTGCCTCTTCCTGGAATGTCCCTCCCTAGACGAGGTGCCTGGCCAGCTGACACCACTCAGCTCTGAGCTCAGTCACCTCGAGAGCATCAGTGTGCACAGAGATTGCTCTCAGCACGCAGCCAGCCGTAGGGGCACCAAGCTACCGAAGAAGGATATTATTCTATTGTTTCTGGAGTGTTTGCTAGCAATTCCCAGCATTTTGTTGTCCCTTTAATTACTAAGAAACATGGGTGGGAGCCCCTTAAGAATGTTTCTGGCATCATGCTAAGTGGAAAAATGTAGACTCTGAAACTGTTTCTAGGCGCTGATTAACAGCCCTATAAAAGTATAGATGCATGTGGGCGGAAACCAGGGAATGGAGAAAGCAACTGGGTTGGGTGGCAGGCACGGCCTCGTTTTCTGCTTGGGCTTTCTTTGATACTGTTCTAGTATGTCTGATAGAATCATCTCCTCAAGGCGGCATGCAGCTCAGTGTGCTGATGGCGCTCAGGGAAGAGTGGACTTGGCTCCAGCCCTAATGCCCGCCCAGGTTCAGACTTGCCCTACAGCATTACCCTTTAAGCAGCTCCAACTTAATAGGTCCCACTGGGACCTGGATAACCACCTCCATCCCTCTCCAAACAAAACACTCATCTGCATCCTATCCTATCTCAAATGCCCATTCCAGTCTCAAGTTGCCCAGGTCAAAAGCCCTAGCATTGTCCTTGACTGTTCTTTCGCATATGCCCACATCCCACCTGCTGGCCCATCCTTTGTATCCGATCTCAGAATAAACCCAGACCGGAAGCACTGGCCACCTAGGCTCAACCCCTGGTCATTGCCAGCTCTACCCAGTGAACTGCTGCTGCCACATACTGGCCTCCCTGCACTACTCCAGACAGAGGAGTAAGAGTGATTCTACTTGAGTCATTTTGTGGCCTCCTCTGTGCCAACACAGGTGGCTGCATTGCCCCAGAGTAAAGATAGAACCCAAACAGCCGACCGAAAGCCTCTGCCATCCAGTGCCACTCACTACTCCAGGCAAGAATCACCACTGGGTGTTTTGGAACTCTTGGTAAAGGTTGTAAGAAGACATGCACAATGTCTCCATTATTAATTACAAAAGAAATGTGCCCTCACAGTGGGGAGGCTTGATGATCACCACGTGGCCATGTTGTCACTCCTGACATCACCATCTACAGGATGACCTAAGAAGGTCATCATTATCTGCATGGCGTTCTTGCTCAAGGGGCTTGGTCTGAATAGAGCAATGAGGAAAATAGATGTCTCTACAGTCAAATGCAGCGAGTCAAATCTAGACCTATTTACCTTTTTTAAATTTTATTTTTTAATATTTTGTTCTTTAGATCACAACCTCTGTAAGTGATTTTTGGGATACCTCCCCCTCCCTCCTCCCTCTGGGCCCCCTCCATTCTCTCAAACCCCACTCTTTGTTGTTTACTAGTTGTGCTAAGTCCATTAGTCTATTTCTTTCCTGTGGCAGTGTCCTTTCCCTGGGTGAGGGACTGTGTTGTTGGAACCAGGCGAGCCTTGCTAGTAGTTTTTCAGTCTTAAGTTTGCGTTGGGTGGCCAGTCTCTATTCATTTGTGATCTGTCCATGTTTTCTTGCTGCAGACTGTCTTCTCCAATCCCATCTCCATCGCTTTGCTGCTTTACCTTATGGCTCTGGTGTCAGATTTAGGGGGTCTCAGCCCCAGCCAGTGTTGGTCAAGAAGTTTCTCTGTGAATACAGATGTCTATGAATGGCCTTTAAAGATCATCTCCTCTGCCTCAGTTTGCAGTTTTGGTGTGGTGCCAAATACCCCATCTTTGGTCTTCCTCTCCTCTCCTGTAGTATGGGAAGGGTGTGTTGCTCTCCTTGAAGGCATCTTCAAAATGAGGTCCCGGGTATTCTTGGCCCGGTGAGCGCGTAAGTGCGCATGGTGACATCGTGGAAATCTAGACCTATTTAAATGTCTGTCTTCTTTAAGACTTCTCGGAAAGTAGGCATGGTTGAAGAAAACAACCCCAGTGAGTATAATGCTACTGTAGCAAAAGTGGACAAAGGTGAAAGAAAAGGTTGGAGCTGTCCTCTCTTGATATCAGTGTTGAAATACCTGACTTCTTAAAACTCCAATAAACTTCATCTGTTATCTTTTGTAGAGGTTCACATACTTGAATAAAATTTGATATTTATCAAAAAAATCAGTTTATACAAAAAAAAGGGATCCAATGTCATCAACCTCTCTGATCTTACCTCTTCCTTTCCTGTTCCTTGATGACACTGCTCAAGTCCCACTGGACTTGCTAGTTCAAGAAACATGCCACTCTGTACCTTCCTTGGGCTTTTGTCTTTGCCGTTTCCTCTCCTGGTCAGATCTCTGCATGGTTTGCATCCTCACTTCCTCAGATTGCAGTCAGTGCCACCTTCTTGGTGAGATCTTGACTGATCACCCTATGCAGAATTGACGCTCCCTCCCTACCCCCCATACTTCCCTCCTACACCTACCTCTCTTGCCTGTTCTAATTCTTTCCTTAACACCCATCACTCTCTGACCTAGTGTGTGTTCTCTTCTTCCCTCCTTAGAATGTGACCTTCATGAAGACATTTGTTTGTGTCTTATTGATGTGATAATTTAGTTATATCTTGGCACCTTGGCTCAGCCCCAGCATGGAGTAAGCCTTTCATATCATTGTTCAGTTAATGAGTAGGCACCCTAGCAGTGGAGACTTTAAACCACGCAGGCATGGCTCTGATCTGCTGTGACTGTTGCCTGTGTGGTTGCTGACAAATTAGTCTCTTATGGAGATAATGGAACTTATCCTAGAAGGTTGTTCTAAACTAAATGAACTAATCTGTGAAAAATGCTTTGGCACTTACAAATAATAAAGATTCATTTTATTGCAACCCTCATCCTTTTAGCTCAGTGAGTTTACGTCTTCTCCCTATGGGCCAGATTAGCTTACATTTGCCTCTGCGACACTCAGCAGGTCACCCTCTTGTCACTGCCCAAGAACTTCCTGTAGTTGATTCCCTGGGGGTCACCTTCAGCTTTCCATTTACAGTATAAGAAAATGATTCCATTTGTTCTAGATTTTAGGAACATATCTGTCCTGTTCAATGAAGTAGGTCCATGGCAGCTGTGGTAAACTGTGTTCTCCTTGAGGAGAGTGTGTTATCTTCGCGAAGCTGCAGTTTCTAGTAACAGCCTTGAGGATTTTCCCTGGCTTGCAAACTGGATATTGTTAGTTTGCGGTATACGTGTTCTGGTGCTGGGGATAATGAGAAGACCACAACGAGCTTCGTGGAGTTGCAGGGAGGGGGTGACAGAGCTATGGGGTGATCTGTGGTTATAGTGTCTGAAGTGATTCTGGGTAGAAGCTACCCGTTTAGGTGGCCATCATCCCTTTCAGAATTTGCCATCTTACCACCTCCATATAAACCCCCCCCCCTCCCCACACACTGTTCCTACCCCACAACTCCCTGTGATTCTGGAATTCACTCTTCTAGAGGTCATGTGGCCCAGGCTAACCAATAGGAATCCCCAAGGCCCCTGGACACAGGGTTTTATCCAATATCACAGCCCAAGCAGATGACTTTTTCGGGGTTTGATGTCAGTGCTGCAAGAGAAACAATGCCTCCCCTTCAGAGATAATGACCCCAGGAGCCAATTTTCCCACTGCCAGAGCCTGTGCAAGAACAAAGACCACAGAGGCATTCTCATGGGGCATCATGGGTTGGGTATGGGAGGGCCAGAGGAAGCAGAGGAAAGGAGAGCCAAGCATGAAGGAGAGCAGCCTTCTGCAATGTGTGTCATCCTTTTCACTTGGTGCCAGTGTTAATTCCATTTCCTGCTATCCTAAAAGCTCCACCTCCACAATCAGCAGGCTGCGCTGCAGGAAAACACACTAGTTCATGAACGGAGAGTGATTTTCTGTAGCTCCTTCCCCCCTTCCTCACGCTGCTCTGTCCCTCTGATTTCCTTGGATGCAAACTATCAAGCCTGCCCCAGTGGCCTTACACCGGCTTTCTCTGAAATGTTTTTCCCCAGTGTTCTTAAGGCACTCCTTTCCCCTGTTCAGAGAGGCCTCCTTCTTACTATTTCTTTCCCATGCTTTATTCCTCATCTCAGCACTTAGCCACTACTTAGCCTTACCTGGTTTTTCATTTGTTATTTTGTTTAAGGTCTCTCTCTCTCTCTCTTTCTCTCTCTCTCCCTCCCTCCCTCTCCCTCTCCCTCTCCCTCTCCCTCTCTCTCTTTCTCTCTCTCATATAACCAGAGACATTGTTATATTCAGTACTATAACCCCAGCAGCTATTACCTCCTGGCCCAAAGTAGATGCCCAATATAAAGTTACAGAAGGAATGAGTGAATCAGCACATCTACAGGTGAGAAAACACCACTTTTTCTACCTTCTTTCTGGACTGCATTTTTTTAACATTCACCTTCCCTTGGTTCTCACTTGGATGTGCTTCTCACTTCATTTTCAGCTTAGTCTTTAGACTCTTGTTTGTGACCAAGAAGCATGGCTCTCTTGGACTTTATGCTTTGTGTGTGAACCTGACCTCACAACCCTAGGCTAGTAGATAGAACGTGAGAGACTCAGACACTTAAAAAATGTTGATGACTGTTTAAAATGTAACTCAGGGCCAGGTACAGTGGCGCATGTCTGTAAGTGGCAGCCTAGGAAGCCGCAGTTCAAGTCCCACTCGGGGCAACGTAGCAAGACCTAGTTCCAAAAATTAGCTGGACATGGTGACACCCAGCTACCTGGGAAGTTGAAGCTGGGGATTGCTTGAGTCCATGGTACCCTGGGCAATGTGAGCCTGCGGCGAGACGTAGTCACGAATGAATGAATGAATGAATGAATGAATGAATGAATTGTAATTCAGCCCATTCCTATGGAGACCTGGGCTAGTGAAAGAGACACCTCAGTGAATGATTTGAACAGATACAAAAGACACCATGTGATTTATAAATAGCTGAGAAGCACCACAACCACCACCTTGGGAAATCCAGAAAACTTCCCAGAAGTGAGGACTTGATCTCTTTTTCTTGTTTTCTCATTAAACATTTTTAATATTTTTAATGTTTTCTCACTAAAAATTCAGCTTCCATGAGCTGTTTGCATTTCCTTCTCAGTCTAAGTCACCTCCCCAACTCTGTTCCATAACCACTCTAAAAGCAACTGATAATGTCATTAGACCTAAGCCAGGGCAGCTTGTGGGTATGTTTGATTTTCCAGAGAAGTTCACCCAGGTCAAGGCCTGGTACAATGATGTGGTAAGCAGAGCAGGCAGAAGAAACAATCTGTTAGTAAACAACCAACACCGCTCCTGACTTAGCCCTGAAATTCTGAGAAGTGGTAGCACCCAGTGAACCAACCTGGAGACTGGCAACCATGAGTGAAACTAACTTTAACCAAAGGCATGTTGCAGAGCTACCAAGGGCATGTCCACAGCAGTACAAACAGTAGCTGCCACCTCACAAACCTCCATACACATTCCACATGGAAAGACTGGCTGGTCACACTTAAAATCTTTTCTATCTAGCACATCCATTGAAAACGCTTACACCTAACACACACACACACAAAAAAAAACAAAAAAGCAGCATTGAATCATTTTGACTTCATATTAATCTCTATTCATCTATGTAGTATAGCCTATGCCTGCTTTTATTCTTATCATAATCATCTGATGATCATAGAAAAAAAATGCCTCCTTTCCCTGCAGATAAAATTAAGCCAAACCACTTTAGGGTATTCTGGACTTACAGATTATCCTTAGGAAGATAACACATAAACAAAATATTTTAAGTGGGAAAGAAGTTGGAGGGTAAGCTGTTTTTAAAATAGGGCATTCAAATCACTGACAGTGCTAGTCCAATAAATGTGGCTACAACATTTTCAAAGGTTATTCACAATATTTAAAAATTGAGGGGGAAATTGGGTTCTTTCTGTTTTTAACTATTCCCAATCAAAAAATTGTTACAGCCAAGTTAATTGTATTATAATCTGGGTTCATTCCAGCCACTAAGTGAACAAAAAGATGAAAGAAGATGGTAAGAGCAAGTAAATAAGATATCACAGATAGCAACTGGGAAGCCAGGTGAAAGTTATAATATGCCAACATCTCACATAAAGTCCACCACAACAGAATACACAAAAGCTGCCCCCTTGGCCTGTTCCATGGTGGAAGACCCTCAAGCTATTGAAAATATTCCTACTATTCGATCCAGCAATCCACTTCTGGGAATCTACCCAAAGGATACCAAAACAATAATAGAAAAGGATATGTGTACTTGGATATTTATTGCAGCATAATTTATAATAGCCAGGATATGAAAACAACCCAAGTAGCCCCAAAACAGATGAATGGTGCAGAAAGTTGTAGTATATGTACATGATGAAATATTATTCATCAATCAAAAAAGACAAATTTGATGCATTTGTGATAACATGGATGGACCTAGTAGGAATCCTGCCAGAGGAAAAAAGCCAGAAAGAAAAAGAGAAATACTGGATGATATCACCTTAAGTGGGATATAGAAAAAACAAACAAACAAAAGGACAAGGGAAACTTAAGACTAACAGTCAGCAGAACTAAAGCATAAAGCAAGGGACAGGGAGACAGCAGGAAAGGGATGAGCACAAGAGATTAAGATGATGGTTGACCAATGACAAGGTAGTAAGAAAATGAAACCTGCCAAATCTCATGTAAGAAGAAATGGAGAACATGATAGTCCTGTTTATATTAAGGAAATAACAGAAACCTTCATTGGGAAATTTATTAAACATGTTATATATAACTAAGATATTCTACATAAACTTTTCAAAAAACATTGAAGTGGGAACATTTCATGACTCATCTTAGGAGGCCAAGATTATCTAGATACCAATATCAGATAAGGCAGAAAACTAGAGACTAACATCTCTCATGTGCACAGTCACAGAACATTAGCAAATTAAGTCTAGTAATATATTAAAAGACTAATATATCATGACCCACTTGGGTATATTCTTTTTTCTCCCCTACCCCTCCCACTCCCACTTGGGTATATTCCAGGAAGGCAAGGTTGGTTCAACACTCAAAGTCAATCAGTAAAACCATAATCTCAGCAGATTAAAATTACAGACTTTAGTACATGTCTAATAAGCACTTAGAAAACTCAACATCAATAATTTTAAAATTCCAGCAAATTGGGAATAAAAGGAAACTTCTTCAATCTGCTAAATTTTATGTCTAAAAAAAACCACCAGCTAACATAACTCTTAAAAGTATGAGAGAACACTTTCCCTCTAATATTGGGAACAAAGCAAGAGTGTCCTTTTTTTTTTTTTTCACTCCCTTTCATTTTTATATTGGCAATCCTAACCAGAATATTAGGCAATAAAAGCATGTAAATTATAAAAAAGAAAGAAAAAATATCTTTAAATGCAAATAGTATAGTTATCTACATGGAAAATTCTAAGGAGTCTGGAAATAGCTACTGGAAAAATATGTGATTTTCGCTAGGTTTTAGGATACAAAGTCAATATAAAAAATAAAGTGTTACTGCTGGTGGGAATGTAAACTGGTCCAGCCACTATGGAAAGCTGTGTGGAGGACCTTCAAACTAATGAAAATGGAACTACCATTTGACCCAGCAACTGCTCTTCTGGGAAGCTACCCAAAGGAGACCTCAATACTTGTACAAAGGGACACCTGTACTTAGATGTTTATTGAAGCACTATTTATAATTGCAAGGTCATGGAAACAACCCAAATGTCCCAAAACAGATGAATTTTAAATGTTAAAAGTATGATTTATAATAAATTTTAAAACATGAATTATTTTAAAGATAAAGTTAATCAAACATGTGTAAGACCTATATATTGAGAACAATTTTTTCAATGCTGAGAGAAATAAGGGAAAAATAAGGGAACCATGTTCATGGATGGCAAAATTCAATTATTTTTTTAAGGAGAACCCAAACCTTTATTTTCTCAACTATGGAAAAAACTTCTGAAAAGTATACCACAATATATAAATGTTGACTTGGTTACCGCTTGAAAATAGAAACACTGGTTGGATGACATTTGTTTTCCTTCTTCTACAACAAATGAGCATGCATTTTTACTTTTCGTTTTTGTTGCTCCTTTGGCAAACAGGTTTGCTTTTATATTCATTCACTCATTCACTGAAATGGTATTTTTTATTGCACATATATATATATATTTTTAAATCATTCTCTACCCCAAGGTTCTCCCACCATCTTGTCACCTATGAACCATCATCTTAATCTCTTGTGCCCATCCCTCCCTCACCCTCTTTCACCCTCTCCTTCTCTTGCTCTATACTTCAGTTCTGCTGACAGTTTGTTAGTTTTAAACATTCTTTGTCTGTTTGTTTTTCCTATATTCTGATATAGGGGAGATCATCCAGTATTTCTCTTTTTCTTTCTGGCTTATTTCCACTAGCAGGATTCCTGCTAGGTTCATCCATGTTATCACAAAAGTATCAAATTTATCTTTTTGGGTAGTGAATAATATTCCATTGTGTAAATGTATGAGAACTTTCTCATCCATTCATCTGTTTTGGGGCATTTGGGTTGTTTCCATATCCTGGCTATTGTAAATAGAGCTGCAATAAACATACACGTATAGTTGTTCTTTCCTATTATTGTTTTGGTGTCCTTTGGGTAGATTCCCAAAAGTGAGATTGCTGGATAGAATGGCAGCTCCATTTTCAGTAGATTCCGTGTCCTTCACACTGCTTTCTATAGTGGCTGGACCAGTTTGCAAACGTCAATATTGTGATGATAGCAATTCTCCCTAAGTTGATGCAACAAAATCCTAAAGAAAACCTCAACAGATTATGGGTGGCTTTATTTTATTTGTATTTTAAAATTGGCAAGATGATTCTTAAAGTGTTATTTGGAAATGCAAAGAACTTAGAAATATATTTGAAAAAGAACAACAAATATATGGGATTCTCTCTAATTTTTTAGATTTATTCCAAAACTATAGTAATCAAAACAATAGAGTATTGATCTTTGGAGAGACATATAAATAAAAGGCACAGACTGACGAGTTCAAATGGGGCTGAAATAATTAGACATCTATGAAAGTAAAAATTGGCCAGGCACCGTGGCTCGTGCCTCTAAGCTTCAGCCTATGAAGTGGCCGGGGCTAGGGATCACTGTTCGAGTCCTGCCTGGGGCCCATAGCAAGACCTACTCCAAAA
The DNA here is from genome assembly GCA_004024945.1 of Uropsilus gracilis. Classification (NCBI taxonomy): domain Eukaryota; kingdom Metazoa; phylum Chordata; class Mammalia; order Eulipotyphla; family Talpidae; genus Uropsilus; species Uropsilus gracilis. The sequence continues at coordinate 107,425 of PVHY01002049.1, read as the reverse complement.
AAATAGCTGGGCATTGTGGTGCGCGCCTGTAATCCCAACTACCTGGGAAGCTGAGGCTGGGGATTGCTTGAGTCTGTGGTACCCCGGGCAACGAGAACCTGCAGTTCCACAGGCAAAAATAATGTGAGACCTAGTCTCAAAAAAAAAAGGTAAGTAAAAATTAATCTTGACCTTTGCTTACACCACTTACAAAAATTAACTTGAAATGGATCACCACCACCTGAACAGTTAAATGCATAAAACCTCTGAGAAAAGATAAGAGAAAATGTCATCACCTTGCATTAGGCAGATGTTTCTTAGCCACAAACATTATAAGCTATAAAAGGAAAAATTGGTACCTTAGACCTCATCAACCATAAAAATTTCTTGTTCTTTGGAAGAGAATGCTATATGGATATATCTTTAGAAAACTGTTCTAGAAATGATAATGTTGAAGAAATGGAAAAAAGTCACAGACTTGGAGAACGATTAGAATATCCTATATCAGTTAAAGGACTTGTATTCAGAATACATACAAAGACATTTTAAAGCTCAATGAAAAAAATTTGAGTCAACAAATACGATCAATATTTTTAAATAAATATTGCCAAAGAGTACCTATAAATGGCAAATGAGTTTATTAAAAATCACTAGTTTGAATTTAAGGAAATGTATAGTGAAACATAAGATATCTAAAATTACAAGGATTGATGTCAAATTATGACAAGTATATAAAGATTGATGTTAAACTGTGACAATATATGAAGTAACTGAAATTCTTATAGGTTGCTGGCAAGAACAGAAGTGGTATAGCCACTTTAAAACAGCCTGGTAGTGTTTCATAATGTTAAACATGCACTTATTATATGACCAACAATACCACTCCCACTTATGAACGAGAAATGAATTCATGTGTCTACACAAGAACCTGTATATTGTTTAGAGCCATTTTATTTATAAAGCTAGTGCTTGGAAACAGCCCAAATGTTAACCAACAGATGAACAGATAAATAGTGCTACATCCTGATCACAGAATAATACTCAGTAATAAAAAAATAAATTACTGACACGCGAGCAACACCATCAATTAGTCTCAAAAAGAATATGCCACATAAGAAAAGCCAGATAGAACAGGTTACATATTACAGGATTCCATTTACATGACAGTATAAAAACCAGACCAGGTGCTGCTAGGGAATGAGGGTGAGTGAGGTTGACTACAGGGCACATGAGGGTCATTTGGAGTTAATAGAATGTTTTCTATCATGACTGAGGCAGCAACTCCCTGACTATCTGTTAGCGACAAATCTCAATGAATTCTACACTTTAAAATAGTAAATTTATAGCTGGGTGTGGTGGCACGCACCTGTAATCCCAGCTATCTGGGAGGCTAAGGTTGGGGATTGCTTGAGTCTGGGGTACCCTGGGCAATGTGAGCCTGTGGTTCCCCAAGCAACAAAGCAAGACCTAGTCTAAAAGAAAAATAAAATAAAATAGTAAATTTTTACTTTATGTAAATTAGTCCTCAACAAACTTCACTCCTTTGAGCTGAAGCATCCAGAGCAGGGGTGGACAGGAGAAGGGTACCAACAAAGTGGGTGATTTGGTGGTCGGTGCACTAAGATGGTGGTGCCTGATGAAGGGAGGGGTCCTATTCTTACCTCTATTAAAAAAAAATAAAGGCCGGGCATGGTGGTGCATGCCTGTAGGTAGCAGCCTAGGAAGCCATGGCTGGGGCCAGGGATCACGGTTCAGGTCCTGCTGGAGGCATGTAGCGAGACCTAGTCCCCAAAAAATAGCTGAGTGTGGTGGTGTGCGCCTGTAATCCCAGCTATCTGGGAAACTGAGACTGGGGATTGCTTGAGTCCGTGGCACCCCAGGCAAAGTGAGCCTGCGGTTCCATGGGCAAAAATAGCGAGACCTAGTCTCAAAATAATAATAATAATAATAATAATAATAATAATAAAATAAATTTTTAAACGGGTAAAACCAGAAAAAACTACTTTGGAGAAGGTCGAAGTGGAGGCCAGAAATCTTACATTATTCACGCTGAGAAGTCAGAACATGTAAGACTTTATCTCTGAATAACCTTCCTTCTCTCTAAACCCATGTTGGCATTTGTACAGTGCTCACTGGGAAGGCAAATACAGGAAGTGAGTGAGTTGCTTTGTTTGTTTTGTTTGTTTGTTCGTTTGGTTTTTTTTTTGAGACTAGGTCTCGCTATGTTGCCAGGGGTAGTCCTGATCCCACAGACGCAAGTGATCCCCAGCCTCAGCCTCCCAGGTAGCTGGGATTACAGGTGCACACCAACACATCTGGCTATTTTTTGAGACTAGGTCTCCTATGTTGCCCGGGGTTGTCTTGAACCCGCAGACTCAAGCAATTCCTAGCCTCGGCCTCTGTACCTGGGATTAAAGGTGCACACCAACACGCCCAGCCCCCCAACTTGCTTTGGTTTAATCCCTGTAACAACCCTATCTTCATTCTGGTTATTCAAGAAAGAGATTAGTTCTGGTTCTGTAAATTAGATAAGAAAAATTACTGACCAGCTTTAGTCTTAATAGGTTTTTAAAATAATACTCTTACTTTACTAACTTTGAAATGTTCTTACCACCAAAAAAGAAATGATAACGATGCAGCATGAAAGAGGGGTTAGCTCAAGCCCTGGAAGTGACCAGTTGCATTATGCAAACTTATCAAATAGAAGCACACCGAATACTTTAAATTGCCACCAAGTTATATGTCAATTACAGCTCAACAGAAAATTTAAACTATAAGTGATAAACAGAACAGCACCCTGGCATCTTCCCGAAGAGGTTAAAGGTTTTTTACACGTTTATTTTAAGCTCACATTAGCAATACGAACAGTCTGCGGAGCAAAATGCTGTGAAAACGGAATCGTTTTGCCCCAGGGGGATACATGACTGGATTTACGTGTTGAAAATATCACGCTGACGGTCCTGAGGAGGTAGAAACATGTATGGAAAACGTCTCTTGATGGATAATAAGGTCCTCCTAGGGGCTGGTGGAAGTAACACAATGAAAGGCAGCAGTTCAGTGGAACTGGGACTCTAGTTAAATGTAAAGGGCGAGGAAGTGGATTTGGGGATGGTGTTAAGGTTTCTTGGTGGGGGTTGTGATCACAGCCAAAGTGCCGGGGAAGACAGGCAAGAGGACAAACTCGCAAAGAGGAATTGTTTCCCTGGCAGGTTTGTCCACGTTGATCTGGATGGTTCATCTTGGCTTTTCCCTTAACCCCTCCTTTCTCCGCCACAGGCCCCTCTTCTCTTACCTTTACATTAAATAATTAATAATACAACAAGTCATCTTGTATATCCATTTCTGTGTCTTCTCCATCTTTGATTAAGTTCAAACTCTTTATCATGGCTCAGTCCTGTACCTCCTCTTCTCCACTAAGTGCTCCCTCCCCTCCCAGCATTCCTCCCCCTCCCTCCTTTACCTCCTCCCTCCACCCCCCTTCCCATAATCCCTGCTATATCTGGATATTCCTTTGGGTTTTTTTGTTTTTGGTTTTGGTTTTTGGTTTTTGTTGTTGTTGTTGTTGTTGTTGTTTTGAGACTAGGTCTCGCTATTTTTGCCCATGGAACCACAGGCTCACATTGCCCGGGGTACCACAGACTCAAGCAATCCCCAGCCTCAGCTTCCCAGGTAACTGGGATTACAGGTGCGCGCCACCATGCCCAACTATTTTTTTGGAACTAGGTCTCCCTACAGGCCCCAGGAGGCACTCGAACCACGATCCCTAGCCCCAGCCGCTTCATAGGCTGAAGCTTACAGGCATGAGCCACCATGCCCGGCCTGGATATTCCTAAATCATGCTTTGGGTTTCAGTAAAGCCGCTGTTATTCTTTAGAAAATCTTCAATAAGCTTTTTCCCCCATCCTGGTTCACAGGTTCTTCATGAATGTTCCCACAGGACATCTACTTCTGGACATACTAACATCCATCACTTTTTCACAATTATTTTCCCCAATAGTCCACAAATTCCATAAGACCAAAGACTTTATCTGCCTTATTCACTATAGTAGTAGCAGTAATAATAATAGGAGTAGTAATAATAACCATAATGATAGTAATACTATTACTTAGGTGCTTAGTATATATCACATATTCTAAGTAATAGGATGCATTAACTCACTTATTTTTCACAGTAACCCTCCAAAGTAGGCCTTATTAGCATGTTTCATAGATTAGGAAACTAAAATATCAAGAGTCAAGGAACTTGTTCAAGGTCAACATTCTCAGAACTTTGATAAACAACAATAGCAGTTATTTACTGATGTGCAAGAAATGATATTATCCATGCAAGAAAAGACAGTTCACAAATGTTTGCAGAATTGATTTGCTGTGAAGAGATTGCACTTGACCTGGCAACCTGTATCTGGCAGAGAAGAGAGGGCAAACCAGCAAAACTCACACAGTCAGCACCTACCTACACCAGCCAAGGTTCGGACACCAGGTTACAGCACCCTCCAGCTGCTCCAAGGCCATGGAGAAGGCGCTCCTACTTCTCAGAACAGTTCAGGGAAGATGGCCGTCCACCTCATTCTCTCTCTAGCAGGCATGCTCTACACACACCCTTGAGTCCTTTTCTGGTTTCTTATCTTACCCTGGGCTGATTTGTGACCCAGTGACCCTCCTATGCCACGCCCCATCCTCAGTGCCTAAGGGTGGTTCTCATGCTGCTTTCCCTGTGTCAGGATTACCTCCCCATAGCTACTAAGGGGCCAGCACAGCAATGGGAGGAATGGAGATGGGTCATTTGTTCTGCATGGAAGAGGCCCACCCAGAACTGAGATCCGATTTCAATCTGGCTGCACAGCAGTAACACATGAAGAGTTATCTTTAATACCTGTGCTTAGCACCCATATTAATTTAATCAGAATCCCAGGGCATGGGCCCCAGGCAGTGGTGGATTTTCAGCTCTCAGGGAGATTCCAAGATTGAGGCCACAGGAGAGAAACTCAGCTGTGTTCTCTGTCTCTCTCTCCCTGTCGTTCTCCTTGTCCCTCCCTCTCCCTCTCTCTCCTTTCTCTGTTTTTTGTTTGTTTGTTTTTATTTTTTTTGAGACTAGTTCTTGCTATTTTTGCCCGTGGAACCGCAGGCTCACGTTGCCCATGGTATCAAAGACTCAAGCAATCCCCAGCCTCAGCTTCCCAGGTAGCTGGGATTACAGGCGTGCACCACCATGCCCAGTTATTTTTTGGGACTAGGTCTCGCTGTGTTGCCCCGAGCAGGACTCGAACGACGATCCCTAGCCCCAGCCGCTTCATAGGCTGTCGTTTACAGGCATGCACCACCATGCCTTCTCTATGTTTTGAGAATGGTATGTCCATGTGTTGGAGGGTACCTACCATTAACATAGGTGATGCTATGTATTGATAACAGCTTAAAAAAGAGTTACTGCCAGGCACGGTGGCTCATGCCTGTAAACTTCAGCCTATGAAGCGGCAGGGGCTAGGGATCGCGGTTCGAGTCCCGCCTGGGGCCTGTAGCGAGACCTAGTTCCAAAAAATAGTTGGGCGTGGTGGCGCGCGCCTGTAATCCCAGCTACCTGGGAAGTTGAGGCTGGGGATGGCTTGAGTCTGTTGTACCCTGGGCAACAAGAGCCTGCGGTTCCATGAGCAAAAATAGCAAGACCTAGTCTCAAAAAAAAAAAAAAAAAAAAAGGAGTTACTTCTCTGTTGCTTTAGAATTGTAAATTTCAAGAAGGACGTGCCAGGGTATGGTGCTAGCCTTCATTAGAATTCATATTTTCCTTTCAGAAGCATAGAAGGGGAGGAGGAAGGAGAACAAGGTTTTTGTGTGGGGGATGATTGATAAGACTCCCCCCAAGAAAGGGTGGGAAAACAAGATGGAAAAGATATTTAAAAAAAAGGCTTAGGAGAGAATGAAGGGATTCAGTCAGTTTTGGAGGAGAATGTGAGCCTGGTCACATGGCTGAGGCAGTCCATGGCCTTGGGCCCAGGTTGGTGAACTCATGACCTTACATGCAAAGCTGAGCGCGTGTGCTGAAGGTGTCTAAAGAGCTTGGAGATTTGAATTTCATGTTGGAGTTTGTCATATCTAGTTTGACTCTGATGTTTTTGGAGAGGCTGTGAGCTATGCCTAAATGGACTTTATGTTGGTTTCTGTATCTTGGAGTTTTTCCTACTACCTAAAGCTGAGAGAACACTGAAAGAGGGGGAAAAACACACACATGTCTTCAACCACATGCTTGGAGAAAGCTGAACACACCAAAGGAGGAAAAGAGGGATGTCCTACATTTGGAACGCGTGCTTTTGGAACTCATATTAATTGGACATTGTGGTGAGGTGACTACGGACTAAGGACAGTGTTGGACAATGGTGAGGTAACTGGCTTTTTCATAGTTATCTTGTGGTGCATATTGAGGTCATCATTTTCTTGCTTAGTAATAAATAGTTTGATCTGCTGAGCACAGTGGTGCATGCCTTTAATTGCAGCCTACGAAGTGAAGCCAAGACTAGGAATTTCTTGAGTCCATGGGTTCAAGACTCCCCCAGGGAATATAGTTAGACCTAGTCTCAAAAAATAGCTGTGCATGGTGGCATGCACCTGTAATCCCAGCTACCTGGGAAGCTGAGGCTGGGGATCGCATGAGTCCATGGTACCCCGGGCAATGTGAGCCTGCAGTTCCCTGGGCAAAAATAATGAGACCTAGTCTCAATAAATGAATGGATGAATGGATGGATGGATGGATGGATGGATGGATGGATGGATGGATGGATGGATGGATGGATGGTTTGACCACTTTAAGAGTTTGGTCTGGTTTGGAATCACATAGCAAGAGCTTCAGATGGTAATGAACCCTTAAAGAGATAGATTAAAGTTTATTTTTCTTCAGTCTGGGAGAGGCCTTTGGGGCAGCAGGCAAGCTGCAGGTATTTAAATGACAAAGGTAACTAGAGCTTAAGGGTTGATAAGGGCTTTTGTAGCAGATTAAAAGGTAAAAGGTTTTTTTCTCTGGTTAGGAAGAGCTGGCAAAAAGATTTTTAGTAAAAAAAAAAGCCTGCCCCCTCCCAATAACTATTCTTCCTCCAGTGCCAATTTCAGAGGATGTCAGTTTCACACTTATTAAGGCAAATAGCAGTTTCTCTATTATGTATCTCTTCACTTGGCTTTTAGTGATAGCTGGTTTTAACCTAGATCTCCCTCCTCACCACCCACCCCCCATACTTCCTTAGTTCCTTCCCCAAGGAGACTGATAGAGGGGAGAGAGGCAGGAAACAATAGACAAAGGTGTTAGACACAAAGATCTTTGCAGAATTGGAGGCAGTGATAACAATAATTATCGTCACTATTGAGTAAGTGAGACGGTGTCTGAGCAGGGTACTGAGCTCACCAAGGCATTCTTCCCTCTGTGCTCCTGCCCTGTCCTCTGAGGCAGGACTTAGCACCCTTTTACACAGAAGTAAAGCAGCACAGCATGCTCTGACTCTCTTTATAAGAAAAGAAAGATTACCCAGTTCTCAGAATCATGTAAACATTTTCTGGAAATGTGAATATACTCTGGCCAGAGCTGAATTCATGGGCCTGTACTCTGTGTAGTCACACAGAATTGCTCGTTTAGAAGCACTTCAAAGGGGATGTTTGGTTTGATATTTGAGTGTTTCCTAAGAGGAGTTCACTTGGACACAGAGGCAGGTTTGAGAACTGGAAGCTTCAATTCACACGTGGTCCTAACTTCCTTTGCTCCCCTCGAAGCCAGCTGCTCCCTACCCATCTGTTCCCCAAACTTCTGCCACCCTCCACCTGAGGCAGCATCCAGGCAGCGCTGATGAGGGGAGACTTGTGTTGACCATCATCCTACGTGGAGTTAGCTTTGACTATACAAGTCAGAGGGTTTGGCCCCATAAGACCCACAAGACTTCAATTGCTAGCCAAAAAGTCTGCCTGGCTAACTATAAATTCAGGGGTTCCCATATGTACCCCCTAGGTCCTAAAATTCATTGAAATTTAAATAGGATAACAAAACAGAGAAAACAGAGATCTTAACTAAACTTACAAATAGGAGCTGCTGGCCCTTTAAAGCCAGCCACTCAGGTTAATCCCAGCCTGTAGGAGCAGTAGCAAGACTACACTAACCTTAAAAAGAGGGCAAAACAGATTTACTCATTAAAAAACAAAATAGACAAGAGTCACTGAGCATACAATGGACCCTCTGGACCCTTGTTGATTATCTTACCCACCAGTTCAGTCTCTAGTAAAAAAAACTGCACATGGGTTCTACCACATGTGTCCACAAAATGGTGGCTACCCCACCTTCAAGCCAGATGTAGAAACCAAGATGGAGTCATTGATGAACCTTCAAAGATGGGAGATTCAGATCTAACAAAGAATCCAAGATGGTGTTGTTGATCCTCCTCCAAAAAACATGGCTCCAACATTCTTTCAGTTTCAACTCTTTTTTTTTTTTTTTTTTTTTTGAGACTAGTTCTCGCTATTTTTGCCTGTGGAACCGCAGGCTCTCATTGCCTGGGGTACCATGGACTCAAGCAATCTCCAGCCTCAGCTTCCCAGGTAGCTGGGATTACAGGCGCATGCCACCAGGCCCAGCTATTTTTTGGGACTAGGTCTCGCTGTGTTGCCCTGAGTGGGACTCAAACCGCGATTCCCAGTCCCAGCCACTTCATAGGCTGAAGCTGACAGGCATGAGCCACCGTGCCCAGCAGGAGCAACCACTGAAGCACCTCATGATGAAAACAGCAACACAAGTTCTCTTCAGGTCTCCAGACTTCCACAGTTTCAAAGTTAAAGCAAGTTTTCAAGTACCAGTTTCCAAGTCAGCTCACACAGGTCACAGGTTTCTCCAGCATGCTTCCTTGGGCTCCTCACTGGCCCAGGCTGGGGATGGAAGCCCACAACTTGGCTTCCTTCCCTCCCCTGCTGCTGCACATGGCAGTGGCAGCTCCTAGGCCTCCAGGCTCCCTGCTGCTACTCTACTTCTCTCTCCTCTCCAACTTTCTCTCTCTGCCTTAAATCCCCTCTTTCTCTCAGTTCCTCTCAAAAGAAGGCTTGGCTTCCCTTCTCCATGTCTCTGCCCACCAGGGCACAATGGTTGCTATTCTAATGCACCATTACCATGCTTGGTCCATAGCCCCCCAATTTCACCACAGCACCCCTATCAGAATGACCCATAGAACTCAGGGAACTACTTCACTTACTATTATAGTCTACTCTAAGGTGACAGATGAATAGACCGGGGAAGAGGTAGACAGATGAGGTCTGGCAGGGTCCTGAGCACCAGAGCTTCTGTCCTGGTGGAGTTGGGGTATATCACCCTCAAGGCATAACAACTGGTCATTTAAGGGGTTTGTGGATATGCTTCCTTATGTAGACACAGCTGAGTAAGTCACTGGTCATTGCTGATTGACCCATCTCTGGCCATCGGCTCTGCCCACAGATTGGGGATAGAGCTGACAGTTCCAACCTTCTAACCACATGCTTCTGGTGACCAGCCCCCTGATGCTACCCAGAGCCCCCAAAGGAGTCATCTCATTAACATATGGAAGACGACCATTTTCAAAATAATGGGGAACTCTGTGCCAGGAACTGTGCCAACCAGACAAATAAACACCATTTATTTCACCACAAGCACAAGCCATCCTTCAGAGCTCTTGGTGGGGCAAAACTGAGGCCACACCATCTCATGCCTGTCTTGTCCTTTCCATGTTCTTCATGGCTTCACCATGCACCTTGATTTCCCCCTGAAATCCCTTTCCTGATAAAGCACACCAGCTGTGTCCCCGGATATTCCAACCTAAATTCATCTGTAGGCCTCTCCTCTCCACCTGTCTACATGTCTTCTGGGATCCCTCTTTGGGAGTTCCTGGAGATGCAACTCACCTGTGATTCCCTGCAGCACCTAGCTTAATGCCTCATCCATATAAAGTTGCTAGTAAATCTTGCGAAACTAGTATTTCACATTTAGAAGTCACGTGCACACACAGGTAGAGTCATTAAATCATGGGCTTAGTCTCTCCAGTTCCCACCCTGCACCTCACCTCCAGAGCATGGCCTATGGACACTTTCATGCTTCCCCCTGAAAGTGAGGGGAAATGATTTCAAGAAATTGCTCACAAACAGACCCCTGTGGAAATAACTCCAGTCATTTCCACCTGATGCCAGAGACTGAGAAGGTTGTTCCATGCCTTGAGTATTTTAATTTTTGTTCTTTCCAACTTTTCTGCCCGAGCAAGTTAAACAGTCCCTAAGAGTAAATACATGTGGCAAAGATAAAACAAATATTTTTTACAATTGGGTTGATTCATTGCTTGTGCGGGTTCAGATGAGCGAGAACCAGAATGTTTTGATGATATCACTTGTTGCCATCAAATGATTTGCTTGTGAACTGATGGGCTGTCATATTTCTTGTCATTCTCTATCAAGTTGGGGATTCCCGGGCCTGTTGAGAGGACTGTTCTGATTGGGAAAAGAGCAAAGGTCCTTAACCTAATGTTCCCCTGTGTTACAAAGTATAAAGATGCTGAGTCAAAAACAACAGGCAAGTTCAACCCTGCAGAGTAGATTAAAAAAACAAAGAAGAAGAAGCAGGTAGATCCTCTCCATATTCCTTTCCGGAGTTGTTCCTTAGACACTGTCTAATAGTGAAGTTTTCCCTCTTCCTTTCTCGCCCAGCATTACACATGCATCCCAGCCAGGTGCTACCATGATTGAATTTCCCAGTAAGAGGAAAGATGATGTTGCTCCCTGCAAGTCCCAGTTAGGGGACTATGGTTCCTCCTAACCAGGGAGGGCTTCAAGAGCCTGAGCGGTAACTATGGAAACCATGGAGGTGGCTGTTTAGCTGTGAATCTGTGACAGTGATGCTGATCCCATGCAACTACCATTACTGATGATGACAATGATCATGAAGATGATGACGATGATGGCATTTATGGGATGTATCAGGCATCGTCCTAGGACTCACACACACTGACTAATCCTCCATCACAACTCAATGCAGTAGATGCCTTTCACATGCCCACCTTACATAAGAAAAACTGAATCTCACTTAACTAACCTGCCCAAGCATAGAGGTTTAAGTGATAGAAATGGCCTTGACCCCTCCTCTCAACCCCCCCCCCACTCTGGCTCTAGACTCAGGATTACTAATCGCTACGTGTACAGTCTAGTAACATTAGTCATAATAGCAACCATTAACATTTAGTAAGCCTTAACTACATGCCAGCAATGATATTTACTGATATGGATGTACATCCTTAATCCTAATAAAAACTCCAGAAGATTGATGTTTCTCATCCTCTCCTTTGTGGAAGCACAGAGAAGTTCAGTAACTTGCCCAGGTTGCACAGCCGACGAACTAGGCTACCAGGTTTCAGGTGTCAGGTGTCAGCCAGCTCTCCTCTGCTTACAAGTGAGCTCTGGACACCCACACTCCACCATCAATGACATTTTGTAAAGTCTATTTGTCCCCTCCAGGGAAACTATCCAGGGAGACACAGACCATGAGATTCCAGAGATCTGCTCTACAGTACACATCAATGTAGTCATTTTCCTTGGAGCAGCAGCTACTTAGGACAGTTCTCACAGTAGAGAGCAGAAACTCACGATCTCATGCCAATGCACAGAAGCATGTTACAGTCCATTGGCGTCATGACCACACACAGTCCATGATTGCAAGAAAGTCGCATGCTGTAGGGTGAGCTGGTCAGGCTTTTCCCCCACTAGCCTGTGACCAGCACTCAGGGGGACTGTGAGTGGGCATGACTGTGTGGTCCAGTGGGTGTGCGCATGCGTACGTGTGCACACCTGGGCCTAGGAGAGAGGGGCTGAAGGGGCACAGAGGAGATGTCCACGAGCATGAGAAAACACATAGAGCAAGAGTGAAGATTCCTGGGGAGCTGAGGAGTTTACCTGCCTCCCATTCCCCCACCCCAACCCACCCCACCCCACCTCCACCCAGCGCTGGCCTGCTCTGCCCTGCCTGGTGTGCCTATGGACCTGCTAAACCAATAAAGAACCTATGCAGATTGGTGAGCCTGATGCTGCTGCTACAAGTAGCGGTGAGGGCTGGTTCCATGGCATCTGCCAAGTCCCACATCAGTGTGTGGGGAAATCTCTCTGCTCTCTCCAGCGAGAGGCACTGTGCAACTTCCTCGGTGGAGAATTGGGCTAATTCAATCCTGTCGCAGCCACCCTCCATTTTGCTACTGCTCAGAACAGAATAGGAGGAAATAACATAAAAAGCTGATTTCAAGGATTCCAACAAGAAAATTTCTGCAAGCTATTTCCAGAAAGTTACCAAGATGAGCGAGATTCTGTTTCATCTCCTACTGGTAGGCTGACGTCATGGGCCTGGTCCAGAGTGCAGCCCCACACTCAGAAAGCCCTGGAGCTTGGTTTAATGGTCTGCTGTCACCATCTTGAGGTTCTTAGTAACTTTCAACAAGGGGACCTGCCTTTCCCTTTTGCACTGGCCCCCACAAATCAGGTCGCCAGTCCTGCCGACACACGTTGTATTTATGGTCCCACATGGTAAAACTTAATGCTCACAATGGTGACCTGTGGGCTTTTGAATGACTCAAGATTAAGCTACAGTGGCAAGGTCTATGCACTCATTCAGCAGTGTACTGGGTGCCATTTTAATGCAAGGTTTCAGAAATAAAGCCAGCCCTGCCTACACTGAGTTTATATTTTGCTTCCTGTTACTAGTCTACAGGACAGATGGCTTTCCCAGGAAAGTCCGCTGCAGACGCTCACTCCAGAATGGGCCCTGGATCATGTAAGTCAGGGGTCACATGGAAACCCCAGCTGCTGGCAGAAAGCCCTCCGTTCTAACCTCTTTTTCCTCTCGAGAAAGCAAATAAAAAAGCAAGAAATAATCTATTCAAGAGCTCATCTTAAATCTGCTTTGATGGACAGAGATAATAAATCCTTCACAACTTTGCTGCTTTGGATATTATTCTAGTCTCTAACGTGGCCAGAAGACAGATACATTTTAGAGAAGTTTTCAACCATAAAGACTGAAGTCAAGAAGCAAGCTCAATTTCTGGTTAACATTTCCCAGGGGTTCTGCAACTACTGTGAGAAATGCCACCTCCTGACAGCTTCAACCAAACCCCAGCCCTGTCTTTCAAGAGAGCCGCTGACTGCTGTGTTGCACCGAAGAGCGGAAAGATGTCAAAGTCTTGACGTGCTTGAAAGATCAAAACAGGTGTATTTTCTACTCAAGCAGCAGGGATCCTGCCTGGGAGAGAAACAGCTCTTTTTCTCATTTGCTTGCTTTATGGAAATGCCCTTAGGTCTCATACAGCCATCCACGCAGACTCTGGGCTCCCAGCAAGCCCGCTGGAAAAACACGCCAACAGCACGCACACGTGTGTCCTTGAGACAGATAGCACCAGCTGGGCATGTTCAAAGCTTGTTCCTCCGGGCTCAGCCTGCATCAGACCCACCTGGGGGGCTTGTGACACAGACTTCAGGAGTTTCTGATTCAGTAGGCCTGGGATAGGTTCCCCCAAATTTGCTTTTCTATTAGGCTCCTGGATGTCTGAGGCTACTGGTCCAGGTACTAGCCATTGAGAACAACAGCTCTTGGCCACTGCCTGTGGCCCTGAGAGGCTGGGGGAGCAACACTGCCCTCAATGCAGAGAAGGTTCCCAAACTGACCCCAATAAGACCGTGCTGCTCTTGCTTATCTCAGCTCCACTCATTCTTCAGCTCCCTCCACCAGCCCTCCTGACTCACATTGGTCCTCGCTGATGTTCAAAAGGACGCGTCTGCTGCCAAATGCAGTGAACAGAGGACACCACCACTCGGCTATCTCAGCAGCCATGTCACAGCTCAGCGTGTGACAGATCTCCGCACGCTGGGTTCTGTGTTCGTCCAGCACACAGGTTCTCTTATTTACACAGGAGCCTTATTTATAACTTCCTCTTCCTGCTTGGCGAGGTTCTCATGTGGTTCCCAATAGGGATGCCGTTGACTAACAGAGGTGGCTCTCGACCTCAATACTGAATCGTATAACCCTAAGTTTTGACCATAGTGACTGGCCCAGGGATATCACTAACCCACACCAGACCAACCAGTACCCTTCTCTAAGATTTTCTGTGGCATTTCATTAAATCTAAGACTCCATTTGATAACAAGAATCACTATTATTTTATGCATCAAGAAGAAAGAATAGTGACACTTAGAACATTAAAAACTATGAGATGTTGTCCATTCAAATATGCCTGAGTTCGAAAGTGTTAAAAGGACGAGGGGAGGACTTCATACAAAGGAAGTAAAAAACCTAAGTGCTGGGAGAGAGCTCTTCTTCCTGGAGTCACAGAGCTAGGGAGATGTGATGTGGCCACCTTTTCACCACTCCATGGGGAAGCAGGTCTGCAATTGGCAAGAAAGAGGCCACATGCTCAGAGGTAAGTAGAGTCAAACGATGGAAAGAGAAACCAAAGACAATGGACTAAGCATCTCCAATGTGCCCGATGAGGAAATGACTTCACTACCCATCAGGTTACCCAGGTCATCATCCTTGACTACTTTACTCTCTCACCCTCCCACATGACACTAATGGGAAGAGCTACTTTCTCCAACTCCTAAATGACTTTGTCATTCTTCTGAATCTGTCTATATGCACCAAATTGCTCTAACTCTCCACCAGCAACCTCCACTGGACCCCTGGGACAGCCTCTTAAGTGAGATTCCTGATTCCAGTCTTCACCGATCAAATTCGTGCTCAACCCTGATATTTCCAGAAGCAAATCAGAACATATGGCCTCTCTGCTGAAAAGTCTGTGAAGTCCTCCCAATGTCCCATGATAATTGCGAGGGCTTCTAGTTTCACTTTCCTGATTCTGTGGGATCTTTTTCATTATACTTTTATAAATCAGTCCTTTCACATAAGAAAACATAATGAAATCTTGTTGCACTCAAATATTTAGAATAGCAAACTCTACCTTGAGTTACCAATAAGATGAAGCCCTACTTTGTGAGTACATGGCGGGCTAGGCTCTTAGTCGGATAGGCTTGCCATAACAAAACACCACCTCAAAATCAAGGTGTCTGCAGGATTAACATCTTCTGAAGCTTATAGATGGTCGTCTTCTGGCATCCTCACGTGGTGATCCCACTCTGCCGAGTCTGTGTTCTAATCTCCTCTTCTCTTAAGGACACCAGTCATATTAGGTCAAGGCCCACTTTGATGACTTCATCTTATCTTAATTATCTCGTCAAAGAACTTATCCCAAAATACAATCACATTCTGAGGTGCCAAGGATTTAGGTTTCAATAGAGGAATTTGGGGAGACGCAGTGATGGGGGGGCTATGGTGAAATGGGGGGGCCTGTATTCCCTAGCATGATAGTGCTGCATTAAAATAGCAGCCTTGTGCCCTGGTGGGTGAAGACTGAAGTAGGGAAGCCAAGCCTTCTTGTGAGACGAAGTGAGTGAATTTATGGAGGAGCAGAGCAGACAGAGAGGGAGGAATGCATGGAGAGGGAGCAGAAGAACAGAGGGTGCTGGAGAGCTCAGAGCTGCCTCTGCCAAGTGCAGCAGCAGGCAGGAAAGTAAGCCCTGGGCCCGTGAAGAGCCCAGGGATGCATGTTGGAGAGACTTGTGACTTGCCTAAGTTGACTTGGAAATTTGGTGCTTGAGAACTTGGTTTAAGTTTGAAAGTGTGAAGCTTGAAAATTGTCTGGACACCTGGAGAGAATTTGCTGTGTTGCTCTTTTCATGGTGAGAAATCTGAAGTGGTTGCTGCTGTTGTATTGTTGGTTTCACGCCACTTCAGAGTTGAAGATGAAAGAATGCTGGAGCTGTGTCTTTTGGGGAATTGACCAGGCTATCCTGGGTTCTTCGATGGATTTGAATCTCCTGCTTTTGAAGAAGGATCGACGATGCCATTTGACTTTTTCATCTGGCTTAAAGTGAGTAGAGCTGTGCCATTGGAAGAAGGAGTGATGACGCCATCTTGGCTTCTTCATGTGTCTTGAAGGTGAGACAGCTGCCATTTTGTGGATGCACATGACTGAGCAGCTATGTGCTTTTTTTTGGACTAGACACTGAACTGGTGCGTAAGATAATCAAAGGGGGAGTCCATTGTAAGCTCAATGACTTTTGTTTATTTTGTCGTTTTAATGAGTAGATCTGTTTTTGCCCTCTTTTTAAGGTTAGTGTAGTCTTGCTTCTGCTTGCACAGGAGGAACATGGTGTGTGACTGGCTTTAAAGGGCCAGCTGCTCCCAGTGTTGTCAAGTACCCCATTTTGCTTGTTTTGGTATCCATTTCATCAGGGCAGCACATAACTGTAATGAATGAACTCACTTATGAAAAGCCCAAGCGCTACCACTTGAGTGTTTCAACCCCACCTTGACTTCTGGGGAAGGATGGAGCCTGGTGATCATAAACCTTTGTCCATGGTAGTAGCCTGAGTTGTTTCATGTCAAAAAGATATGTCTATGTCTAACCTCTGGCACCTCTGAGTGTGATCTCATTTGGAAAAAGAGTGTTTGTAGATGTAATTAAGCTAAGGACCATGTCAAGATGAGATCATCCTGGACTAGGAAGGGTCCTAAGTCCAAATGTCCTTAAGAGAAAAGAAAGAAAAAAAGATGGAGAGAAGGTGTTGTAAAGACGGGGTGAAGTGTCTACAAGATAAGGAATACAACGGTTGCGTGCCGCCCCTAGAAACTAGGCAAGCAGAGTGAAACATGGCCTCCTTCAGAACCTCCACAAGGCACCAGGTCTCCTGCCACTTTGATTTTGAGCTTATGGCCTCCAGACCTTTGAGAGAATCAATTTCAGGGCCTTTCATTTGTTTGCTTTGGTCTTACCCCTCCATTTGTGGTAATCTGCTACAGCAGCCACAGAAACCTAACACATCTCCATAGATCTGGTTTCCATTCTAATGGGAATGGAGGTGAGAGAGGTTCTGGCTTAAGAGAGATGACCTAAGATACAGGAGGTGGGAGATTTCAAAGCTTCTTCACAGCAGGTGCGGCTGCTTAAAAAAACACCAGGCTATTCAGTCTGAAGATAGATCCACTTTCTGAGAGATACTTAGCCAACAATATTCCCCAAGTAGGACTCTCTCTCAGACCAGCTGTCTCTTTAGTGCCTTGTGGTTGTAGGACTTTTTTTCTGGTCTACAGAGGACAGACATTCTTTGTATAATAAATTAAGAAAATTTTTCAGTTTGATGCAACAGCTCCTTTCCCAGAAATCTTAAAATTAATTTCCTTTGTAATTTCCGGTGATAAATGCTGATAGCAAATTTCCCTGCCTTGCTTTTGCAATGCCAGTGACATCACAGACCCTCCATTACTGTAGGAAATTGTTCTTCTAGATGGCTCTGATGACATCAATCGATAGGAGGGGGGGAAAAAAGGAAATTCTGTGTATAGCTGTTCACTGATAAATGAAGGAGGAACTGGTTTTTAAAGTAAGTTCCCTTAAAGAAGCAGCATTTTCAATGACTTAAGTTGATTCACTCCATCCACTTCTTCGCATAATCTCACTTGAAGCACAACCCTAGTTAGAAAGGTTCCTTTCAAACAACATTAAAGAGTATAGGCCAGAGCCTCACACTTCGGGGGTCCCCATTTTATATTACCTGATGTTAGACATGAGCATAAGGCACAGGGTAAGGAAATAATTTTTAAGAAAAGACAGGAGTAGGGAGGGAGTAGAAGTGGGGAGAGAGGGGAGGAAAGAAGCACAGTTAGCCAGTAATATTTGAAGTGGGCAATTTCAGTAATTGTATTCAGAATCCTTCAGAGAAACAAAGCCAACAGGGTGCATGTGTGTGTGCACACATGTGCGCATGCGTAAAAGAGAGAGAAAGCTCTACAGGGCAGTGCAGTGACTCCAGGCCCAGGGAATAGTCAACCTCAGTCTCTTAAGGCCTGACTGAACAAGGCCCATTCCCATGATTCACTGTACTCAAAACCTGCTGATTTAAATATTAATCTCATCGCCATGGAGCCAGGTGCTGGGATCCTGGTGCCCTGCTCTGCCTCTGCACTTTTGGGGTTCAGGGTATGCCAGGTAGGGAGGGATCCCCACCACATTTAAGAGCAGCAGAGTGCTATCGGAACCCCTTCCAGGTCACTGTACACGAAGTGACCTGGGATCACAGGCTTCACCCCACACTTCCACCCGGCTTCACCATGGAGCTAGGCACCAGGACTGTGGCCCCCTGGCCCCCTGCTAGATGTCTGAGCCCATGTGGTGGGGGGAGAGGAGGGAGATGGAGGGGGGAAGGCTGTGATGGTGGTAGGCTTGGTTTGGTGGAGGGTAGCAAGCCAGGAGGGGGTCACCCCCTCTAGTCTCCAAATCCAGTCAGTTCTCACCAGAAACAAGTAATCACTAATTCAGCAGCAGATACACATGAAGATGGAGGTGAGGAGAAAGAAGCCCAGAACAATCGAACATTTCAGACCCATGGGACACAGGACTGAGAGACGAACTATGGCGACAAACTGTCTCAGAAATACAACCACCGAGGTGTCCACAGATGAGAATGGAATCTCCAGTTCAGAGATGCCTTCAGTGCAAGCTTGGCACCCTCCCATCTCAGGGGGAGAGGTAAGCTACAGAGATGGGCAGCGGCCCCATGATGAACCAGACCAATCATCCGCCAGTACTTATCCTGATCAAGAAACTTTTTACACGAACATCAGCTGGGAGAACCGCTCCCAATGCCAGCGACCAGAACTACAAAGCAAGGAAGGAGCAAATTGTGACAGAAGTTGGGTGGAAGCAGGCGACCAGTAAGAAGGAGGAGGCACTGAAAGGACACAAACATGCAAGAACTGGCTGCCCGCAGCAAAGATACACCGGGAAAACTAAGCACAGGCCGCTGTGTCCCAGGAAAACACGTCTACACCTGGCCAAAGGACATTGCTCCAGGAAAGAAGAGGAAGAATCCAGTGGACTAAAAATTGACCAATATCTGGCAGTGAAAGAAGAGATGGTGTGACCAGAGGGGGGCTAAGAGGAAGGGGAGGGGAGAGGAACCCCCAAAATGGAAGAAAAAAAGAAATGTAAATAAAATTATACAATAAAAATTATCTTAAAACAAAATAAAAAAAAAAAACCCTTCACAGCAATATCCAGTCTGGTATTTGATACAAAGCTTGCCCCCAGTGCCTAGGCAAGTTGACACAAAAAATCACCATCACACAAGTAATTTTAAAAAGCCAGTAGAATTTATAGAGGTGCTGTGATGAAACTGGGGGCCGTGGTCCCAGCTAGGCAATGCTGCATTAGGATGGTAGCCATTTTGCACTGGTCGGAGACTTGGAGACTCGAACAGAGAGAGGGAATTTAAGGAGGAATTGCAGTGGGAGAGTGAAGGAGAGAGAAAGCTGGAGAAGAGAGAGAACAGAAGAGCAGCAGAGAGGCTGGAGGACATGTGCAGCACCCAGGCAGGGAGGGAAGCCACCCTGTGGGCTTCCATCCGAGCCTGGGCTGGTGAGGAACCCGGGGAAGCATGCTGAGGAAACTTGTGACCTGGAGAAACTTGTGAGCTGACTTGGAAACTGGGTATCTGGAAATTTGCTTTAACTTAAAACTACAAAGCTGGGGAATTGTCTGGAGACCTGAAGAGAATTTGCAGTGCTTTCATCGTGAGACGTCTGAAGTGGTTACTACTGTTGTTTCAAGTGAGTCTTGGTGGTTCTGGCTACCGGTGCTGTGCTTTTTGGAGGAGGATTGACGACGCCATCTTGGTTTCTTTTCTTGGCTAGAAGTGAATAGCTGTGCCTTGGGGAAGGATTGATGATGCTGTTTTTTATTTGGCTTGAGGGTGGGACAACTGCTATTTTGGGGATACCTGTGGCTAAGGAACCATGTGTAGCTTTTTGAACTGTGTGGTGAGATAATCAAAGGGGGTCCTTGTTTGCTCAGTGACTTTTGTCTACTTTGTCTTTTAATGAGTAAATCTGTTCTTGTCCCTTTTTAAGACAGTGTGGTCTTGCTACTGCTTGCACAGACTGGGATTAACCTGATGAGTGGCTGGATTTAAAGGGCCAGCTGCTTCTGTTTGTAAGTTTAGTTAGAAGTTTTCTGCCTTGCTTGTTTTCTTACATGATTTCAGAATCAACAGGAAACTATTTTTCATACAAAAGGTTTGCATGAAAAGAGACAATAAACAAAACAAAAAGAAACCCAACCGACTGGGAGAAAATTTTTGCCCTGCAGACAAGCGACAAGGGTCTGATAACAAAGATCCACAAAGAGCTCCTACAGCTCAACAAAAACAAAGCAAAAAACCCAATCAAAAAATGGGGAGAACTAAAAAGACACTTCACCGAAGAGGAATGGCTGATATCAGATGGCTGATAGACATATGAAAGAATACTCCACATCACTAATAATCAGGGAAATGCAAATTAAAACCACACTGAGATACCATCTTACACCAGTAAGAGTGGCCCATATAAATAAAACAAACAACAAGTGTTGGCGTGGATGTGGAGAAAAAGAAACTCTCTTACATTGCTGGTAGGAGTGCAAACTGGTCCAGTCACTATGGAAGATTGTGTGGAGGACCCTCAAACAATTGAAAGTGGAATTACCATTCAACCCAGCAACCCCACTACTGGGAATCTACCCAGAGGACATGAAAACACTAATTCAAAAGGATACCTTTTGTTCAAAAGGACACATATTTATTACAGCTCTGTTTGCCAAGATATGGAAACAAACCAAATGCCCCAAAACCGATGATTGGCTGAAAAAAATGTGGTATATGTACACGATGGGATACTATGCATCAGTCAAGGAAGACAAACATATGTCATTTGCAGCAAGATGAATGGAACTAGAAGGACTCATATTAGCAGAAATAAGCCAAAAAGGAAAAGAGAAATACAGGATGGTCTCACTTATATGACAGATATAGGGAAAAACAAACAAATGAATAAGAAAAATTAGAAACAACCAATGGGGTGAACAATGGAGCGAGAGAGAAGGAGGAGGAAGAAAGCAGGGGAGGTGAAGGGCACAAAAGAGCAGGATGGTTGACAGGTGTTAGGGAGATGGGAAGACCCCAGGGTACACAATAATGTAATATATATATAAATACATATGCAAACTTAAACAAAATCAGGCATCACAGAAATAGTTGACATTCTCTGTGGACATGTCTTCTACCTTATTCCCCATTATACATTCCCAGAAATAATAATCAGCACACTGGATTTGATGTTTATCATTCCTGTGGTATTTGAAACTTTTAAATCACACATTTGAATAAATAATATGGGGGGGAAGGGAAGGCATCCCAGCAACCATTTATCTATGTAAGAAATTTTTTAAAAAATGAATAATAAAATTTTTAAAAAATGAGTAAGTAATATATTATTTTGCATGGTTTATAATTTCGTAATTACGGTATTGTAATATGTATGTATGTATGTAACTATGTAACTTGTTTTCTTCCAACAAAATAATTAATTAATTAATTTTTAAAAATAACACACAAAAAAAGAAAATATATTTTAAAAAAAACAATAAAAGGTTTGCATGACTAAAGAGAATCACACCCAGTTTTGCCCAGAGATTATAGCACGTTCACACCATTGGCAGAGGTGTTGACACTAACAGCTTTTCAGGAGGGTAGTTTGACAGCATCACAATGTAAAGCCTGCATTTCCTTTGGCCTGGCAATTCTACTTCTAGGAACTTACCCTAAAGGGACAATCAAACACATACAAGATGGTGGCTACACAGGCATGCACTAGCAACATTCCACAAAAGAGTGAAAGCTTAGAAGCAACTTCAGTGTCCAGTGGGGAGGCCTCAAGACTTTTACTACGTCTTCCAGAAGATCTAACATATGTTCATCACTTCCCAGCCCCAGAGCTTACTACTCACAATGAGCAAAATGTGTGTGATGAGGCCCTGCTGTGACTTCCATAATTCTACCCACCCCTTTGGCAGCCTTTAGCTTTAGTCAGATTTAATCCTCAGAAAATGCCAAGGGCGGGGCATAGTCAGAGAGGGATTTATCTCCACATTAATGAAGCTTGAGTTTCAATGATCCTAATTTGCAAAGGCCCTGGGAGTGCTAACACAGGATTCCCAAGGGGACCAGTTTTTGTTCAATTCACAAAATGAAGACACTTTAGCCACCATCAGTCCAGGCCGCTGTCTCTGCCCTCTGACTCCCTCCCTTCACTGCCTTCCTTGAGGCAGAGTTTCAGATAGGGCTTGAGCAACATGAGCTCTGGGGAAAGGAAAGTTGTCTTGGAAGATGGATCGTGAAGGTTAGTAGACAGATACATGCAAGTGTCATAACTACTATCATGTCATCTTGCTGTAATTTCTCAATCCTAAAACTTTATCTAGCTGGGCTTGATGGCACGCACCTATGATCCAAGTGCTGGGAGGCAAGAGGTCAGGGATTACTTGAGTTGTGGGTTCGAGACTACCCAGGCAACATAATGAGACCTGTTCTTGACAGAGCAGCTGGGTGCAGTGGCGCACGCCTGTAATCCCAGCAACCTGGGAGGCTGAGGCTGGGGATCACTTGAGTCCACAGGATCAGGACTACCCTGGGCAACATAGCAAGACCTAGTCTCAAAAAAATTAGGAGTGAAATTGACTTTAGAATCCCCATGTCATCAGGGATGACCTTAGACCTGAATGACTCAGTCCCTTAGCTCTGGAAGATTCCTGGTGTGGAAGGGCCCTTCCTTCCCACTTAACAAGCACAGACCTCAGATCAGAATGTGGCTACACCGCCATGCCCAGGCCGGTTTTCTTTCTGTGCCTCTCTACACCCCCACACTCCACACACAACCTCTTTCCTCTCTCTCTCCCTCCCTCTCTTTCTCTCTCTCTCTCTCTCCCTTTCTCTCTCTTTCTCGTCTATGTGGTTCAGTAGAACCTCCTATCTGAGTATCAGAAGCTGGAATGCAGACTGGCAATGAGCCAGTTTTTACAAATGAGCTCACATGTACAGCAAACACTTTCAAGAATGCCCACAGCTGCCAGTCTCGACATCGGAGTACAGAAGTCGGAAAACAGGCGCACATGGCAGGTGCTCTGGCAGGGGTCTGGAATTAAGAGGCTTTTTGGTTTGGTTTGGTTTGGTTTTTGAGACTAGGTCTTGCTGTTTTTGCCTGTGGAACCACAGACTCATGTTGCCCGGGGTACCACAGACTCAAGCGATCCCCTGCCTCAGCTCCCCAGGTAGTTGGGATTACAGGAGCACACCACCTTGCCCAGCTATAATTTTTGGAACCAGGTCTCGCTACGTGCCCCCAGCGGGACTCGAACCGCGATTCCCTGGCCCCGGCCGTGACTTCCTAGGCTGCCGCTTACAGGCACGCACCACCATGCCCAGCTGGAATTAAGGGATTGTAATGAGGTAGAAATATTTCCAACTCTTTGCCCAACAAAACAGTTAAAGGACAAAATTATTTTAAATTAGAACAGTCTCAAACCAACATCTCTGCAAAAAATAGCATACAAAAAAGTGATCAGTGATCAGGATTGATTAGTAGAATCTTATTTTAGAGAAAAACACTCCCAGTATTTTGCAGTGGACTCCATTTCCATCTAAAATTTCCTGGAAAAGAGGATTTTCCATTGGGCTCCGTTCAAGATTAAGATTTTTTTTAAATTTTGAGGTGGGGGGAAGGAGGAAGAATTGTTTCAATCTTTTTTTTCCATCTGCAAAATGCTTTCTTAAAAGTATTAAGCCTGCTTGTTTGCTTTTTAAGATGTTAACTTTTATTCCTCTAGTATATTTTAAAATCACTGTATTCGGTTATAAAAATAATCTATTCATTATTGATTTAACACATAATTCACTGCATGCCTACAATATTTCAGGCCCTCTTTAGGGTATTTCTTTCACTAGGAGAATGTGCCTATGTGTTTAAATTTTTTTTTCTGCAAACATTATTTCATTAATATTGAATGGTAAATATGCCCTAGAACTTATTTACCCATCTTCTTTTTGTTGGCTCTAATTCCTCCATATTATAATAAATAGTATGGCCATGCCACACCTTGTAACAGACTCTTGTCTATGTCTGTGGTTAATTCCTCAGGATAGCCAGGCACGGTGGTTCATGCCGGTAAGCTTCAGTCTATGAAGCGGCCGGGGCTAGGGATCGTGGTTCGAGTCCCGCCTGGGGCCCGTAGCGAGACCTAGTTCCAAAAAATAGCTGGGCATGGTGGTGCACGCCTGTAATCCCAGCTACCTGGGAAGCTGAGGCTGGGGATTGCTTGAGTCCATGGTACCCTGGGCAACGAGAGCCTGCGGTTCCACGGGCAAAAATAGCGAGACCTAGTCTCAAAAAAAAATTCTTTAGGATAGATGTCTAGGATTGGAATGAATGGATCAAAAGATATTCACATTTGAAAGGGTTCTTGACAAGTATTCTGGCAGACTTTCTAATGCATGTTATCACCTCTGGCTTCATTAAATCCTTCAAGTGAGCAGTCATTTCTATTTAAAGAGCATGTTTCATTCCTACTATAGAAGTGTGTTGATTCCTAAATAATTTCATTTCCTGGTGGCACTAAAAGTAACCTGATAGTGATAAGATTAATGCTGTTTTCTTAAACACTGAGTGCCCTCTCCTTATAGTTTCATCTTCTTAGAATCACCCTTTTGTAATTTTTTTGCAAAGACAAAACACTTTAAAGAAAGCAGAAAGACTATCTCTCTACTTTTATCTGTTCATCATTAATATTCCTGGCAGAAAAACAGTCTGGGAAGAAAAATCATCTATAGAAAACATACAGAGTCATGCAAAGGTATATATGATTATATTAATCATCTTTAGTGTGAAGGGGCTGTGGCCCCCAGTACTAGTGTTGATGTATTAAAATAGCTATTGTTAGCATTGGTGGGTGGAGACTTGGAGAAGGGAAGTTAAGCCTTCTAGGGAGAAAAGAGGATTGATGGATCAGGGAGGGGACAGAGATAAAGACAGGGAAAGAGACAGAACAGGACAGCAGAGAACAGAATTGAAGAGAACAGAATAGTAGAGAGGAGAATGGAAGAGAACAGAGCAGAGAACAGTAGAGAACAGAACGGAAGAGAACAGAAGGGCAGAGAGAGGAGAATGGAGAAGTAAAGAGCAGAGCGGAGCAGCAGGGAGGCTGGAGGCCTCAGAGGTGCTGCTGCCATGTGGGGCAGTAGGGAGGGAAGGAAGGCAAGCTGTGGGCTTCCATTCCCAGCCCGGATGGTGAGGAGCCCTGGGAAGCATGCTGAAGAAACTTGTGAGCTGTGTGAGCTGTCTTGGAAATGTGGTGCTTGAAAACTTGGTTTAATTTTGACAGCTGCGAAGCTTGGAAGTCTTCTGGAGTGAGGAGAGCTTGCTGTGTTGCTGTTTCCAACGTGAGACGTCTGAGGTGCTTGCTGTGTTGTTGCACTGAGTGGTTTTGCTGATGCTGAGCCACTTTGGAATTGGAGCTGAAAGAATGCAGGAGCAGTGCCTTTTGAAGAAGAATTGACGACGCCGTCCTGGTTTTCCTCGCTGGATTTCAATCTCCTGCTTTCGGAGAAGGATCGATGACTCCATCTTGCAATGACATCATCTTGGCTCCTTCTGGCTTGCAGGGAATGGAGCTGAGTCTTTGGAGAACGAGCGGCGACGCCATCTTAACTCCATCCAGCTTAAGGTGGGGCAGTCGCCATTTTGTGGCCGCACATGGTTGTTGCAGCCATATGCGTTTTGGACTAGAGACTGGACTGTGTGGTAAGATCACCAAAGGGGTTCACTTGTCCCTCTCAGTGACTCTTGTCTCATTTGTCTTCTATTAAGTAAATTTTTTTCTGCCTCCCTCTTAAGGTTTATGTGGTCTTGCTACTTGCATGCGTGGGCTGGGAAGAACCTGGTGTGTGGCAGGCTTTCAGGGTCAGCTGTTCCTGTTTGTGTTTGGTTAAGCACCCTGCTTTGTTTGTTTTCTCACCCGATTTCATTTAGTACTGGTCATACAGGGTTTGGGTGGGGAGGAAGAAGAATGTGTATCTAAACACATCCTGAATAGTTTGCTCACTGTAACAACATATTGAGTCAATTAGGCTTCCTAACTCATCAGTACCTCAACTATACCCAGTCAATTGATTAAAAATGCCTCTTGGAGGTGCTTTTCAATATAGAAGCAAATTTCATTGCATACCATTTTGCCATCTTCTTTTTTTCCCCCCTGGAACAGCTTCAGTCCCTGGCTCTCCACTAAGACAAACTCTGCTTTGTAAAGAAACCAGGGCCTTCTGACACCCCAGTACAGGGTGCTCAAGAAGGAAAGGTGGGGGGAGGGTCTTGGGGGAGGGAAAAACAAAGCCAGGGGCAAGTCCCCTTTGACCTAATTCAAGGTGGAATATTTGCTACTGTATTCCCTTGTTGTCTTATAGGATCAGAAGCCCCTTGAGCAGGAATTTCATCATAGGATTATCTGTTGAGACAAGAGCTATTAAGATGGAAATTCAAGGTTCTCTCTCTCCTGGAAGCCAGGCAGCCTGAACATAAGTGACTACCTGGTCTTTTTTCCCTCTGCTGAGTCCAGCTGATGGAGAAATCCATGAAGAGGGTAGAGAGTGTCTTCTATGAAGTGACTGAAAAGAGTTTTACTAAAGTGGGAACAGAATGTGCATGGGAGTGTGGAACAGTCACCTAACAATGAATAGAGATTGCTTAGTATGTGCTCCAAACTGGCTACGGCACTATGTGTACAAAGATGATCTATCTTCACAGAATCTTGTACTGAGACGGAAACATTAAGCAAATAATCATGTCTTTTAGTATAAAACAACAATTTCAAAGTATAGCAAGGCCTCAAGTAACGTATTTCCTTAAACGTCATTTTGTTGTAATGTTGATCAAGGGAGAAAAAAAATCATTATCTGGCTGACTCATTGTCTGTGCACAGTTTGTACATGCTCCCCTTGTCTGCGTGGATTTTCTCAGGGTACTCCAATTTCCTCCCACATCCCAAAGATGAGCATTTGAGGCTTGTGGGCGAGACTCCAGTGTCCCAGTTTGAGTATGAGTGTGAGTGTGGGTGTGCCCTGACTCCTCTCTGGGCTTGGGTCCTGTTTTGGACCCTGAACGGCCAGAACAGATACTGTGACTGAAATCCAGTAACGAAACAAAGCAGGTACTTAACTAAACTTACAAACAGGAGAAGCTGGCCCTTTAAATCCAGCCATTCATCAGGTTCATCCCAGCCCACATGAGCAGTAGCAAAACCACACTAACCTTAAAAGGAGGCAAAAACATTTATTCACTAAAAAGACATAATAGGCAAAAGTCACTAAAGGTATAAGGGACCCCTTTGTTTTTTTTTCCTAGAGACTAGGTCTCACTATGTTGCCCGGAGTAGTCCTGAACTCATGGACTCAAGTGATTCCTAGCCTCAGTAATCCCAAGGAGCTGGGACTACAGGTGTGTGCCACCATGTCCAGCCCCTTTGATAATCTTAGCACACAGTTCAGTCTTTTTTTTTTAATCATTTTAATTTTATTCATACTTTAGATTTTACAGTATAGGCAAATGGGTATTGGAGAGCCTCCCTCCCAACCCCTGTTGACGACCCCTCTATTCACTCTGGCCCCTCTTCTTGTTTTTTGATCTATGTTGAGTCCTTTGGTCTCTTCATTTTCTGTGGCAATGTCCTTTTCTTGGGTGAGGGACTGTGATCCTAGAATATAACAAGCCTTGTTGGTAGACGTTCAGTCTTATCTCTGTACTGGGTAGCAGTTCATTCTCATTGGGAATCTATTGGTGTTTTCTTGTTGTTGACGGTCTTCAATCAATTCCATTCATTGTAGAAGATGCTCATTGTGGAGGGTATCTGCTGAAAGACTTTGCAGGTCATTTCTTCTTCTTCAGATTGTAGATTTGTGTGGGCCTGCAGCCCCATCTCTGTGACCTTCCTCTCCCATGGAATGGGGAGGGGCACCTTGCTTTCTTGAGTTGTGTATCAGTCCTTAGCTTTTGGCACATCCACTCATTGTGTGGCCTTAGGTGTGACTCTGTGACAGGTGATGTCCATGATCATTTCTCCAGTCCATTATATGTTGTCTTTCTCACAGTTCCTCCTCCTGCATTCTGCTCATGTTTGTGCACAATATTTTGCTCTGGCCTCTCACCAATTCATTCTGTCCAATGGATTATTAGTTTTCTTCTCATTCCTTCTGAGGACTAATTGGGGTGAGAATGAAAGAGAAGGGCCACCTTTATAGTCCCTCCCTGCCCCCACCTCCCACCAAGCCCTTGTGCTGGTGGCTGAGCCTGTGAAGGCATGGCTGCAATTGCCCACCGAAGTGAGGCCGCTGAAGTGAGGCAGCCACGGGCAGGCCCAGAGCCCTTACTGGGTTCTGGCAGCCCACAGTTCAGTCTTTTGTCCAAAAAGCTCGTGCAGGTCCTTCAGCCGCATGCATCCACAAAATGGCGGCTGATCTCCACCTTTAAGCCAAATGAAGAAACCAAAATGGCGTCGTTGATCCAACTATGAGGCACAGCTCCAGCATTCTTTTTTCTTCAACCATGAAGCAATCCGAAACCACCAAGACTCACTTGGAACAAAAGCAGCAACAACCATTTCTCACCATGAAAGCAGCAACACTGCAAATTCAGTTCAGGTCTCCAGGCAATTCCCAAGCTTTGTAGTTTCAAAGTTAAAGCAAGTTTTCAAGTAGCAAATTTCCAAGTCAACTTACACAAGATTCCCCAACATGTTTTCTGGGACTCCTTGCCAGCCAGGGCTGGGGATGGAAGCCCCCAGTCCGGCTTCCTTACTGCCTTGCTGTGGCACATGGCAGCAGCAGCTCTGAGGCCTCCAGTCTCCCTGATACTCCTCTGCTATCTCTTTTCCATCTTTCTGTCTCCGTTGCTCTCCAGTCACACTCCTGAAATCCCCTCTCTACGTTCCTCTCTCTCAAGAAGACTTGGCTTCCCTTCTCCAAGTTGCCACCCACCAGGTCAAAATGGCTGCCATCCTAATGCAGCATTGCCAAGCTGGGGTCATGGCTCCCCCAGTTTCATCACAGCACCCCTATCATTACCCCAATTCTGAAAAGAAAAAAGCAGGTTGAAAGATAAATGGAATTATTAATGAATGAAGGAATACAAGTTACTGTTTAAGGTAAGAGTAATCAGCTGCTGTTTTTGTGACCAGAAATATGCCACAGATGCTAAACTCTTGTTTATTTCAATTAGTTTATTGCAAAATCAGTCTCCTTACACACCAAGAATATATTTTTCTTTATATTTTTCTTTATATAGAGCAAATGGCTGAAATCATTCTGAGTGTGAAGGTCTGGGGGCTGTAGGGGGTCCCTCATTCTGTCTGCTAACAGTTTTACTTTAAGTTATTTACTTAAATTTTCTAAAAACTTAAATATGATGTAAAGTGAGGACTTACTGTGCTGGGGCATCATGGTCAGAGTTGCCAATGCCTGCGATAAAGGATTTGCCTTCAGGGGAAGGGAGGCAGTTGTGCTGTAGTTCATATCCCAGCGAGGTGTGGCAAAAGAGGGAAAGAAGTGTGTTTCTGGTCGAGGGAAGAGTATATTCCAAGGCATGGAGTTGAGAGGGTAAGGAGAAAGAGTCAGTGGGCAGGACAGCTCCAAAGAAGTGATTGGAGCCGGGTGTGGTGGCACACACCTATAATCCAAGTTCTGGGAGGCAAGAGGCCAGGAATCGCTTGAGTTCGTGGGTTCGAGACTACCCCGGGCAACATAGGGAGACCTGGTTTCAAAACAGCAACCAGGCAGGGTGGCGGGCTCCTGTAATTCCAGCTACCTGGGAAGCTAAGACTAGGATCACTTGAGTCCACAAAATCGGGACTATCCCAGGCAACATAGTGAGACCTAGTCTCAAAAAAAAAAAAAAAAAGAAAAGTGATCAGGGCCATGTAGGATTCTGGTCTTCATTTTAGATGAGATTTCAAACTCCTAACATCCTTTTTGGATGGCATTTCCACTCGGGTATTTATCTAAGAAAAATGAAAACTTAAGTTTCCACAAAACTTAACATGAATATTCATAGCAGCCTTAAAATAGTCCAACACTGGAAACAACCCAAATGTCCATCAACAAAAAGAATGGATAAATAAATTGCAGTATATTCTTATTCAACTGAAAGGAATGAATGCAACACAATGTTGCAGGAGATTGAAAAATATTATGTTGAATAAAAATAGCAGGACACAAAGAAGTCTACACTGTGTGATTATATTTGGCTGAAGCAAAAAGCAAGCAAAAGTGATCAGTAGAAGAATCAGTAGATGGCTGATGCCTCTGGAACGGGGACCAGGTGGGGACAAATGAATGGACAAGGGAAACAAGGGAACTTACTGAGAATGACAGAAGTGTTCCAGATCTTGGTTGGACTGATATATCCAATTATCAAAAATCCTCAGGCTGGCCAGGCATGGTGGCTCATGCCTGTAAGCTTCAGCCTATGAGGTGGGGGCTAGGGATCGCAGTTTGAGTCCCACTTGGGGCCCGTAGCGAGACCTAGTTCCAAAAAAATAGCTGGGCGTGGTGGTGCGCGCCTGTAATCCCAGCTACCTGGGAAGCTGAGGCTGGGGATTGCTTGAGTCTGTGGTACCCCAGGCAACGTGAGCCTGCGGTTCCACGGGCAAAAATAGCGAGACCTAGTCTCAAAAAAAAAAAAAAATATATCCTCAGGCTGTACTGAAGGTATGTTTATTGTAGTATTTTTTAAATGTGTATCAAAGTTAAAGAAAAAAGTATAATACTCCTCAGTCATTTTAAGCACAGAAATGGCATCAGATTTCCAGTGTGAAAAGAATCTCTTGGTCTCTGTCTGGAGAAGGGTAAGACCAGAATGGAACAGAATAGAACAGTTTCTGTGTTATGTTGATTACCCAGAGGCAAAATACCCCTGAGGATAAATGTCCATAAGTTTCTCAACTGACTTTAGTTTAGGGAAACTCAAACCTCCCTTAGAAATTGTACAAAACTGTTGTACGAAAAAAATGCAAAGGAATTTTGTTGTAGAAAAAAACTTGGGAACCCAGAGTAAGAGAGAAAGTAAGTTACAGCCAAAGGGTAAATTCAATCATATTTCTGATATGTAGACTCTTTATTTTTTTTTTTTTTTTTGAGACGAAGTCTCGCTATTTTTGCCAGTGGAACCACAGGCTCTCGTTGCCCGGGGGGGGCCACAGACTCAAGCAACCCCCAGCCTCATCCCAGGTAGCTGGGATTACAGGCGTGCGTCACCATGCCCAGCTATTTTTTTGGAACTGGGTATCGCTACGGGCCCCAGGCAGGACTCGAACCACAATCCCTAGCCCCGGTCGCTTCATAGGCTGAAGCTTACAGGCACGAGCCACTGTGCCCGGCTATGTAGACTCTTTAAAGGCAGTATTAAAGTTATGTTTAATTTCACTGTTTCAGGTCTAGCAAATGTTTTCTTAAGGTCTCTTCCCTATATCTACAACTTACTTCTGAAATTAAAAAATCTAGCAGGTTGGAGCTGGTTGACACAAGCAAAGGCAAAAATTATCGTTTACCCGAAGATGGAATGCACAGGATTTAAATGAGATAAGGTAAAATCAGGCTATGTCTCCAAAAGAACATGGGCAATATTATGGCACTGAGAGAACACTGAGTGATGATAAGTGTTGAATTCATTCCAGATTCTCTTTAAAGAACAAAGTCATTAATCAAGGTGGAGAGCTGTCCTTGAAGCCAGCAAATGTCTGAGTAAATACAAGGACGAAGAACTAGAAAAGCTAGAAGAGTAAATAGAGTTGGTAAAATCTGTTAAAATACCTCTTGGTTAAAGAAAGTATAAACTTGAGCAGGCACTTGGGAAGCTGTACCTAAAGGGAAGAAAGAAAGGGAAGAAAGATAAGAAAGTAGACATACTTTCTTTACAAATGATTTATTTCTTGTTGCTTTAGAGAAGGAAGTACTTGATAAAGTGATAAGATAGTATACATTCAGAGCAAGAGTGTGATGGGGAGGTGAGGAACGGAAATACCATCGAAATTGAGTTTGTTAGTAAGAAAGAAATCCTCGGATCTCCGCTTGGATAGATGTATTACGTGGAAATAGAAAGAACAACTGCCGGGCCGGGCACGGTGGCTCGTGCCTGTAAGCTTCAGTCTATGAAGCGGCCGGGGCTAGGGATCGCGGTTCGAGTCCCGCCTGGGGCCCGTAGCGAGACCTAGTTCCAAAAAAAAATAGCTGGGCGTGGTGGTGTGCGCCTGTCATCCCAGCTACCTGGGAAGCTGAGGCTGGGGATTGCTTGAGTCTATGGTACCCCGGGCAACGAGAGCCTGCGGTTCCACAGGCAAAAATAGCGAGATCTAGTCTCAAAAAAAAAAAAAAAGAAAAAAGAAAAGAAAACCTGCAATAGCCATTTAAGGCCATTTATTTTTAACATTTAGTGTGGAATGTTTGAGATGCTCATCAACCTGCAGTGAATTTTTGACCATATAAATGAAGTTGACATTTAACAATGAGAATGTTCTCTTGACAATATTTTTTAATTTGCCAGGCGTGGTGGTGGTGGTGCCTGTAATCTAAGCGCTGGGAGGCAAGAGGCCAGGGATCACTTGAGTTCTTAGGTTCGAGATTAGCCTGGGTAACATAGTGAGACCTGGTCTCGAAAAAGCAGCCGGACTTGGTGGCAGGCGCCTGTAATCCCAGCTACCTGGGAGGCTGAGGCTGGGGATCATTTGAGCCGTGGGATTGGGACTACCCCAGGCAACAGAGCAAGACCTAGTCTCAAAGTAAATAAGTAAATAAAATGAAGTCAGCATATTTGAAGTCATTGTATGCATGAGGTTTCTCTTTTGAATGAAAAGTGAAACCCAGGTCAAACTAGATCAGGCAAAACTTATCTGTGCTGAGGGGTTAACTCAGCTCAGAGATGGCCAAGGGCACACCTGAGCCTCACAGAAAAGGAATAAAAGATTTCAACCACCTGCTGGAGTCCTCTCATTTTACCTTTTTTTTTTCTTTTTTTGACACTAGGTCTCACTATTTTTGCCTGTGGAACCGCAGGCTCACGTTGCCCGGGGTACCACAGACTCAAGCAATCCCCAGCCTCAGCTTCCCAGGTAGCTGGGATGACAGACGCGCACCACCACGCCCAGCTATTTTTTTTGGAACTAGGTCTCACTACGTTTCCCTGAACAGGACTCAAACTGCAATCTCCGGTTCCGGCCGCAGCTTCCTAGACCGCCGCTTACAGGCATGTGCCGCCATGCCGGGCCTCATTTTACCTCTTACCCCTGTTTCCCTTGCTGAGGCGTATGTCCTACAAATGAAATGAGAAGTAAATCAAAAGCTCCAACTTTTCATGCAGTTTCAAGAAAGAGCGATAAAACCTTTTGGCCTAGCTCCGGATTTTCAAATCCTCCTGAAAACAGTCTCTCATTGGTTTGGTTACTGTCATATGCTCACTCAAGAGTGAGGCACTATCATTTCATCAACCCCACATCACGTGACATTCATCTCTAGTCTGATTAGCTATGGCTAGGAGTTGGGACTCCCCCTAAGATGTCTATGGAAGGAAAGTGGGCATTTTCCAAAAGAGCTGGAATGCTGTGTCAACAAAGCAATAGATGATCACACCAAATGGTCTTTTCTTAATAATACAGAACACAAAATTCATAAACAGCTGGGCATGGTGGCACGTGCCTGTAGTCCAAGTGTTGGGAGGCAAGAGGCCTGGGATTGCTTGAGTTCATGGGTATAAGACTACCCCGGGCAACATAGTGAGCCTGGTCTTGAAAAAAAAAGCAGCCGGGCACAGTGTTGTACACCTGTAACCCCAGCTACCTAGAAGGCTGAGGCTGGGGATCGCTTGAGTCCACAGGATTGGGACTACCCCGGCCATTATAGCAAGACCTAGTCTCAAAAAACATAAAATAAAATAACAAAAGTTTAGAAACATAATTCATTATAACTAGCAGAGAGTTACAATGGCAACCCTCAAATGCATTCACCAGGATAAAATGCTTGGTACAGGCAGGTAACGCAAGCACTTCACAGGTGCTTGCTGGCTTTACTTGGTACCCAGCCTCTCTTTCTTGTTGCCCGGGGTACCACAGACTCAAGCAATCCCCAGCCTTGGCTTCCCAGGTAGCTGGGATTACAGGCACGCGCCACCACACCCAGCTGTTCCCAGCCTCTCTTTCTGCTGAGATCACATCATGCCATTTGAAAGCACTGAACTCTATAACCAGATTGCTAAAAGGAATCCTAACCTTAAGGAGAGCTTTGGGCGGCTCCAGTGGCGCAATCGGTTAGCGCGAGGTACTTATAAGGAGAGCTTTGGCATTCTTTGTCCTAAATGGGCGCTCAAGATGGGAAACAGGTTCAAGATAGGGCGTTGATTTGAGAGCCAGTCTAAGGTAGTAAGGGGCTGTTTTAGAAATAAGGGGTATGTTTTAATTGGGTATCTCAATATCTACAAGATATCTACAAGAAGCCTGGATCAAAGGGAGAATGATGTCATAAAATTAGAAAATTTGTCGTTTGTAAGAGGGATACATTTAGTAGATTGCAAATGGCACAGTCAACTATTTTTGCCTCTGCTTAGGCAAAATTACGAAGTTTTGTCACATTTTATTATGGTTTCAAAATAGTTTTATATTCAGTTGGTTTTCTGTTGAGATTTTGAGTCCTACAGGAAATAACATAGCCAGAAGAGCATGGCAGGTCAGCCTGGGGATGTTAAAGCTGTTTTTTTCCCCCTTTCTCATTCATTTCTCTTAGTCAATGCTATATAGATTAACTACCAAATCAGTCCTATTAATTTTGCTTCCTGCATATCCCCGGAACCTGTCTCCTCATCATCTTCTTTTCTGCTTCTCTAATCCAGTTCATTATCATTTGTCATCTGAATGACCACATCAGTCACTTAACAGTTTGCCCAACATTTCACCTTAATCCTGTTCCGGTCCATCCTCTACCCTTCATGTTTTAGCCAGGATGAGGTTTCTAAATACATCTTCCTTTGCTTAAAAACTTCTTTGGTTACATTACCAGTCAAGAAAAGGTAAAATTAAAAATCAGTGAGGTTAGCAATGGAACTGCACTTTGTTTTTCCCATAAAAGGAATCAAAAAGGGCAGATGAACGTATTTACACAAGGAATCAGCTAAATTTGGAAACTATTTTGATGTTCTGAGTCCCTCTTAAGAAACTGACTCAATAGGAATCAAAAAAGTGACATGACTGCTAAAAAAAAAAAAAGTTAATGCATTACTGGCACCATTAGCAGAGGTACATTGTCCAGAACAAGAAAACTATGTTCAGTTCAATTCTGGGAAAGACGTTGTTAAAATGTTCAGAAGAGTGAAACCAAGACAGGTGGGTTCTGGAAATCATGTCAAAAGAATAATCAGAAAAAGTAGCATTAAAAGAGAGAGGAAGACAGAGAATAAGGAAAAGTGGTGCTTGAAGTAAAATGCGGAGGGGGTCTGACAGGGTTTTCAAATATCTGAATGCTGATGTGTTTAAGAAAGAGGACATTTTGTTTTGTCTAGCTTCAGAGCTGCCTCAGCTCTACAGGTTACAAACTACAGGAAGACTGATTTCTAGTCAATCTAGGGAAACACCATCTAATAGTGAGAATTGTCCAATACTGGAGTCAGTTTCCAAACCAGGTAGTGAAGTCCTTGTTACTAAAAGGTTTCAAGCCAATGTTGAATAATCATCTGGAAGGGATATTGTAAAATAGGGGTTCACAAACCAGCTGTGATGAAGGGAGAGTTCTCTAATCCATTGGGGACCAATTTTATTGTCATTTTACAAATGACAGTAAAATCCAACTAGTAGAAATGAAGAGGTATGAAACAAAAAGTACTACCTCAAAATTTTTATGATTGAATTAATAAAAGATAAAATTTCCATAAATAGAATTTAAATACACATAAAAGGAAAAGAAAAGACAAATTGAAGTGTTACCATCATATAGCATATACTGATGTGCTCTGAATTACCAAGGAAGACTGAATTCTAACTAGAGGGGAAGAAGAGAATGTCTAAAGATGATATTTTGGCAATCAGGAATTAAATTTCATCTTTAAATCCACAGTGACTTGAACTCCATAGGTACTTAAGAAAATTTGCTGAAATACTAGATGTCTGGACAGAACATTAGAAAGAAGATATAATCTGGCTGAATTTGAAGATTTAGAAGGATTCTACCTGTGATTTCTAGATGTAACTGTCAAACACTGCTAAGTTTCAGCATCTGAAAACAGGTACTAGTTTACAAGCAACATCACAAAACTTTGGGCAATAACAGCTATGAAGTATTTCAACCTTTCTGCAGGAAGATGCTATATAAATATAAAGTGATATTATTAAATAAAAGTGAACACACTGTATAAACTAGAGAAGACATTGTATTTTCTCCCCAATGCATTAAAAATACTCATACTTTCAGAAGGTTAAACAGAACAGTAGGAAGTAGTGGGAGATGAATGGCTAAGTTATAAGTGGGGAAATATTTTCTTAGCATTAGAATATTTGCAAATTATTTTGGTAAAAATACTCCAAGTCGTTTTGAAGTTCTGAGTGGACAAAGATTCTAAGAAATCATTTCCTTTGCTTTTAAGTAATGGGAATGTTCATGCTTTCACAAAACAAAATAATTTTCTAATTTCTTATGCTTCTCCATTGATATTCAAATTTACTCCTGTCTGAAAATCAAAAATACATGGCTGAAACTTGAAATTTTTTTTCCATGAGTAAGGGTTTGCCTAAAAACGCTAGAGTCTTTCAAAATGAAGGTACAAGATGTCTTGTTTCCTTCTATTCTGAAAAAAAAATGCTTGGAATCTAATTAAAGTTGTTCTTAGAAATATGTGGAAACTACACTTTCCTTCTTGCCTATCAATATCATTCCAGTTCTAATGTTATTATGTGCTTAGCTGTAGACAAGAAGGCTGACATAAGGTAAACCTCTGACAAACTACAGATCCTATCTCCAGGAAGACACATGAATGCATATACTCAAAATTCTACACAATTTCTGGAGTTTCATGGATACTCTCAATGTTAAATCCTTAGAATCCAAATCATGAAATTCTCACTAAATTACTTTACACTAGAGCAATTTCTTTTAAAAATTCATATTCAGATGCTTGTGGGTGGTGTAAATCAGGCTGTATGTTAAACTCTGGAGACAGAGTGGTATACATAATTTGTCAGATTCCTTGCAAGTCATGGTCTCTATAGTAGGGGAAGAAGATGGGTCTTTATCAAATAATTGCACACAAAGCAAGACCTAATTACAAATCCTAATCAAGTGCTATGGAGATAATAATTACATTTAACCTTTCTCCAGATACCGAGAGAGTAAAATGAAGTGTCAAAAGAAAAAATGCCCACCAAGTCAGAATTCTGTGTATTGAGCAGTCAAGCGTCAGGAATAAAGGAAAAATACTTTCTCAACTAAACAAGAATTGAAGGAATGTGGTGCCAGTAAAAGTGCTTTACAAGAAATGTGAAAAGAAATTCTTTCGAGAGAAAGAAATTACAAAATTCTTCCCTTCAAAAAGAAGGGAAGAGTGAAGGTAAAATAAGACTTTTGGTTTTATCTTTAATTGATCTATCTTTAATTGTTAAAAAAGCAACCTTGTATTTGGTTTTTTGGTTTTTGGTTTTTGGTTTTTTTTGAGACTAGCTCTCGCTATTTTTGCCCGTGGAACCGCAGGCTCTCGTTGCCCGGGGTACCACAGACTCAAGCAACCCCCAACCTCAGCTTCCCAGGTAGCTGGGATTACAGGCGTGTACCACCACACCCAGCTGTTTTTTTGGAACTAGGTCTCACTACGGGCCCCAGGCAGGACTCGAACCGTGATCCCTGGCCCCGGTCGCTTCATAGGCTGAAGCTTACAGGCACGAGCCACCATGCCCGGCCAACAACTTTGTATTTGATTATATACATAATATATAAATAATAAAAGAATAACAGCAATGATACAAGGAACAGGAGAGAGAAATCAGTATTATGGGTTATCATAAAGCATACACATCCATAAAGTTGCATACTACTACTTGAAAGTATATTTGTCGTAGTTGCAAGTGTGTGTTGCAAATTCTAGGGCAGCCAATAAAAGGGGGGAAAATGACATAACAGAAATAAGGAGAGAAAACAGAATCATATAAAATATTTAATCAAAACTTTAAGAGGTAGAAAAAGAGAAGACAAAAATAGAATCAAAGAATAAAGACAACAAATAGAAAACAGTACACAGTGTGGTAGACAGTAATTCAACCATATCAACAGTCACTTCTAATGTCAGTGACCTAAATGCATGAATGAAAGGACAGAGATTGACAGAACAGATAAAAAAAAAACAAGACTCAAACATAAGTTGTCTGCAGGAAATCAGGAAATCCACTTTAGATACAATCATTGCTTAAGGATGCTTCGGTCAACAACAGACCACAAATGTTAAAGGTGCACCTCAACAGACTACTCTGTGTAGACAAGGTGTGTTGTAAGCCATACCATCAGATTTTGTGGATTTACACCCTGTGATGTTTGCACAATGACCAAATTGCCTAACATCACATTTCTCAGAACATATGCCCATCCTCAAGTGAGGCTGTAAAGCCACAGTCATCAGACGGTTTGGTCTTGGAGATACAACAGACAAATAGATCAATGAAGCAGAGCACAGCACCCAGAAATAGACCTACACAAATAGAGTCAATTGATCTTTCAAAAAGGAGCAAAGACAACATGATAGCAAAGGCAGTCTTTTCAAAAATGGTGTTGAAACAATAGTCTACATGGAAAAAAAATCCAGACATTCACACATTTCATAAAAATTAACTCAAAATGGATTACAGACCTGCATATAAAATGCCAAAAAAAAAAAAAAAGAAATTTT
This sequence comes from Uropsilus gracilis, assembly GCA_004024945.1. NCBI lineage: Eukaryota > Metazoa > Chordata > Mammalia > Eulipotyphla > Talpidae > Uropsilus > Uropsilus gracilis. The sequence continues at coordinate 68,571 of PVHY01002049.1, read as the reverse complement.
TAGGAGATAATATAGGAGAAAATCTAGAAGACCTGGTTAATACTGACTTATTAGGAAAACAAAAAACAAAAACAAAGGGACAATCAATGAAAGAAATAATTGCTATGCTGGACTTGATTAAAGTCTCATGATCTGTGAAGATACAATGTCAAGAGAATTTTTAAAAAAGCTGAGTTTGGGAAATACTGACCTAAGATATCTGATAAAGGATTGATATCCAAAATATTAAAGAATTCTTAAAACCGAATAAGAGGCCAGGCACCGTGGCTCGTGCCTGTAAGCTTCAGCGTAGGAAGTGGCCGGGGCTAGGGGTCACAGTTCGAGTCCCACCTGGGGCCTATAGCGAGACCTAGTTCCAAAAAAATAGCTGGGCGTGGTGGTGCGTGCCTGTAATCCCAGCTACCTGGGAAGCTGAGGCTGGGGATTGATTGCTTGAGCCTGGGGTACCCTGGGCAACGAGAGCCTGCGGTTCCACGGGCAAAAATAGCGAGCCCTAGTCTCAAAAAAATCAATCAATAAATAAATATTAGCTAAAATCCTAAATATTGACAACACCCTTGATGGTGAAGCTATAGAGCAACAGGAACCTATATTCATCGTTGGTGATGATTCAAAATGATCCAACCATTTTGGAAGATAGTTTGGTAATTTTTTTTTTTGTTTGCAAAACTAAATATACACTTAACATGCAATCATGCAATCATGTTCCTTGGTATTTACTCAAAGGAACTGAAAACTTACATTTATACTACCTGCACAGTTTATAGCAGATGTGTTCATAGCTGCCAAATTTGAAAACAATCAAGAACTCTCATAGGTGAATGGATAAACTAATACATCCAAACAATGGAATATTACTAATCACTGAAGAGAAATGACTAAGAAGACACATGGGAGAAACTTAAATGCATATTACTAAGTGAAAGAAGTTAATCTGAAGAGGCAACATACTGTACAGTTATGACTAAACAGTATTATTGAAAAGACAAAATTACAAAGACAAAGATCAGTGATTAACAGCAGTTACAGAGGAAGGCAAAATGAGTAGGTGGAGCACAGAGGATTTTTAGGACAGTGAATACTCTATGGTAGATACATGCTTTTCTGCATTTGTCAAAACTCAGGATGTACAACACCAACAGTGAACTCTAATGTAAACTACAGATCTTCCATGATGACGATATGTTGATGCAGGTACCATCAGTCATGACAAATATAACACTCTGGTGGTAGAAGCTGATAACTTGGGGTGTGGGAGGTTGGGAAGGAGCTCTGTGTGTGTGTGTGTGTGTGTGTGTGTGTGTGTGTGTGTGTGTAGGCAGGAGGACATGGAAAACCTCTATTACCATTCAATTTCAATTTTGCTGTGAAACTAAAACTGCCCTAAAACCAGTCTTTTGCAAAAAAGAAAAGATCTCCACAAAGATGTTACTAACATGTTAGTTATAATAGGGGGAAACAAACCAGAAACAATTATTTGGTCTAGCAGTAGAAATTAAATTGTGATGATGTTTAGGCCAGGGAATGAAATGAAAGGGAATATGGTACACAAATATTTTAGTGTTTTTTAAATGGGCCTTTTAGTATCTATTCACTTAGTCTCCAATTTTTAAAAATGATGCATTATTTCATGGTTAAAAAACAATGACACTAGAAAGATTAAGTAGCTCAGTAAATACTTGTTAAGTAGACACCCTGGTCCCTGCTAGTGGCCTAGCCAAAAAAAAGTATGCTTCCTCACATGTAGCAGGGATTCAATAAATGCTTGATAACTAGATCAACAGAATGAACAATGGTCTGAGAATGTTTCACCCCTTCCTGTCACTACCATCATCTACCAGCAATTTTAACTAATAAAGAACATTCAAAAATTCTCTGCTACAATTTTCAGCCACTACCTTTGCATGAGGGTGTTCAAACGGAACCCTATGTGAGAGCGACCCCTGGTGGTTTCATAGCCAAGGTTTCTGTCAATTTGAGGATACGCTATTCCATTTCACCAATGGAAATAGGAGACCAAGAACTGGGGACACAATGATTTTCATGAAGCTTAATAATTTCATTTTTAAGTACCATTCCATCTTGGGCCATTTTTAAGTTTCTGAAAGAAAATAGCGGACCTTTAGTAAAATGTTAATGATGGTAGGTAATAGATGATTACCCCTGGAGTGGGGAATAGGAAGAACAGAGGGGAGGTGATGGGGGTGATGGAATGTCAAAATTAAAAACCAGCAAACCATAAAACCAAACTTCCAGAAATTACAGTAGCCATCTAATTTTCCAGGACAATAAACTCAAAGATAATTTTCCAAAGCACTGACATGTAAATATGTGGTTTCTTAGAGTTAAACAAGGTTTGGCAGACCTTTGTACTTATAAGAAAAGAAATTTTGTCCATTTATTTAGTTAAAATTCTTCCTATTTTTATACCACATTTCAACCTTTGTAAAAATTTGACTATAAAACAACCTGCAAATAAAACTAACCATTCTTCAAAGCTATGCCATCAACATGACTGACATTTCTGTCAAGTTTTTTTATTTGAACCTCCCTTCAAAATAATAATCTATTAATGACAAGAGTTAACCACTTAAAAACATTTCTTTTTAGTAACAGAGGTTGACCATTATTATTTCCTTTACTCTTTACTATTTACTATTCCTCACCTTTTACTGAACATTTGAGCCTTCATCATGTGTCTTAACTAAAAGAACTAAACTAAGGAAGAGTCTGGATATAAATTCACTTAATTTTTTAAAAATACTTACAAGTTGAATAAAAAACTTTGCACCTTCTTAAAAGATTCCTTTTAAATAGAATCGAACCTCCTAAATAATGAAGCAGCAGCGATGCTGTTAAGCCTCATATATAATTAGGTGATGACAATAGTAGAAGATCTATTCGCATTTCGTACCACTAGTTTACTGATAACACTTTAATCACAGAATTGCATGTCTTTTGAAGATAGAGTAGTTTTTCAGACAAGAAAAAATACTCAAAGCAAGTTAGACGGTGTATAATTTCTCTTAGGAAAGTGAATTCTTGGATGAGCGAAAAGAACTCATTCGTAGGCCAGGCATGGTGGCGCATGCCTGTAGTTGGCTGCCTAGGAAGCCGCGGCCGGGGCAGGGATCGCGGTTTGAGTACCGCCGGAGACACATAGCGAGACCTAGTCGCAAGGCGTGGTGGTGTGCGCCTGTAATCCCAGCTACCTGGGAAGCTGAGCCTGGGGATTGCTTGAGTCCGTGGTACCCTGGGCAACGTGAGCCTGCAGTTCCATGGGCAAAAGTAGCGAGACCTAGTCTCAAAAAAACAAATAAAAAAAACACAAACCTCATTTGTCATTGGACGACAAAGGGGCAAAGGGTGTTTTAAAAGGTATGGGGCCTGTTTTCTGAGAAAGCCACTGTGCATTGCGTCAACCTTCTGCGGAGAAGGAAGACAACTGGCATGGAAGCAGAGCTACAGTGTCCACTCCGGGACAGTGTCCAGTAGGTGCCAGTCACTGCGTGCGTTCTTCACCGGAGAACACACGCAAGACCACTCAGGTTCTGGGAACAACAATGGGCTTTAAGCAACAGGGGGAACAAAGAGTGAATGAAATTGAGTCAAAATGGGCAGAAGCCGTCAACCAACAAGTCACAGGAAAAAAGCAGCATCTTATAAAACACGGCTTCTGCTGCTCAACTTTTTTCCCCCCAGATTCTCATCACTGGTATGGAGCAATTGCCAGACAAAAGCAGTTTAAACATCGGGGTTTGGGGCCGGGCATGGTGGTGCACACCTTTAATCCCAACCTAGGAAGGGAGGCTGAGACTAGGAATCATTTGAGTTCACAGGTTCGAGACCTGCCCAGGGCAACACAGCGAGACCTAGTCTCAAAAAATAGCTGGGCGTGGTGGCACGCGCCTGTAATCCCAGCTACCTGGGAAGCTGAAGCTGGGGATGGCTTGAGTCTGTGGTATCCCGGGCAGCGTGAGCCTGCAGTTCCACAGGCAAAAGTAGCGAGACCTAGTCTCAAAAAATGTAAAAAAATAAAAAATAAACAACAGGGTTTTGCTAACAAAGAAAATTCCCCAGGAAAATGGAAAGTCCTTAATGTCACAAGTGGCCAGTTATCTGACCCCAGTCACCATTTTCAGTCCCAAAGACACAGGTCCATGATGGCGTCCTTTACCCCTCCAAACCTGAGGCAGGCACTCTGCAAAGTCCAGTCTTTCTCCGGCATCTTCTCTTCACTTCTCCAGTGTTCCAAGCTGCTCTGCTTCTCCAAGGCTCTTCAAATTTCTTGCACAAGTACAGATGCACAAATCAGCTTTCCACATCCCTGGCCATCTCCAGGTACCAGCTCACTACGCCATCTTGCTGCGGTACCACACTCCCCACACCAGCCACTCTTCTGCCAGTTACCAGGGCTCCTTGCCAACACCAGCTCACTCTTCCAGGGGGCTTCCTCTGGCCAGGCCACGTGGCCTGTTCTCAGTTTGCCATTCTAGTCTCCTCCCTTCCTTTCCTTTCTTCTTCTTCTCCCTTCCTTCCTCCCTTTTTATATGGCCTCTCTTCCTGCTGCCTATTTTCTCTTGCAGTTCTTTCAGACTCTGCCCACCAGGGTATTTTGGAGCAGTACAATTCTTGTCAGTTTTGTTTTGTTTATTTGTTTGTTTGTTTGTTTTTGAGACTAGGTCTCACTATGTTGCCTAGGGAACCACAGGCTCATGTTGCCCGGGGTACCACGAACTCAAGCAATCCCCAGCCTCAGCCTCCCAGGTAGCTGGGATTACAGGCGCACGCCACCACACCCAGCTATCTTTTGGGACTAGGTCTCTCGTTATGTTGCCCCAGGCAGGTCTCGAACCCACGGACTCAAGTGTTTCCCAGTCCCAGCCTCGCTTCATAGGCTGGAATTAAAGGCGCATGCCACCCCGCCCAGCAGGTGCCAATACAATTTTTAACTGTGTCACCACCCTGTATCATAACTAAGGCCACGAGTGACCAACTCTCTCACCCTAGAGTCCAATGTCTGGAAGTCCCTCCAAAATGGCACCACCCCAGCTGGAGGGCAGGCCAGCACAGACGCACACAGCAGGCCTAGGCCGCAGGAGCCCACAACAGGTATCAAGATGTCGGGGTGAACAGACCAGATGCTGGAACAGAGACCATCAGAGGCAGCAGCCCCCAAAGGTGGGGTTGTGGGACCCAAACAAGAGCTCTTGGAGTCACCATGGGTCTTCCATGCTCTTCCCAGCATCTGCAGCAGCGAAAAGACTGAAGCTCACTGGACTCCCAGTCCCTGCGACACTCTTCCCCTTCTCTTCAGGGCCAACGCTGGGGGTGTAGTTCTTCTGCGGCAGGTGCAGAGAAGGAAGAGTCTGGGAGTGGGCGGATCCCAAGTTGGAGCCTGCACTGCCTCAAGCCCACGTCTAGCACCCCCCACCCTAGGGACCTCCCCATTGATGCCTGAGGCAGCGGCGGCCCACAGGCAGCAACTTTTGGCACAGGTGGGTAAACCCACGTTTTTCTAACAGTTCAGCTGCTTAAGCAGTAATGAAAACAGCCCCCAATTTTGGCCAGCAATACACACAACAGGGCCCCCTCGCTGCCCCCTTCCTCCCCCCCCAGTAACAGAACTTTCTCTCACGCCTCCCCACTTGAATAATGTGCCTTTTAAGTTTTATCGAGGTAAGCTGAGTCACCACTGTGTAAGTTTGAGAAGCGCAAGTTCACAAGGCTTCGGCCACCCCCAGAGCACCGCTAACACTCCACCGATCTGCTGGACCAAGGCCCTTCACCCTTAGCTCCCAACAACCCCCTGATCCTTGTAACCTCAGTTCTGCAGTCAGCCTTTGTTCCTGTTTCTTCTTTATAGTTCACAGGTAAGTGAAATTGATAGCCTTCTCCTTCTGATCTATTTCCCTTAGCATTAAATCCCTCCAGTTCCATCCTTGTCCCAAAGGCAGGATTTTTTAATTTATTGCTGAGTATCCCTTTGTGAACAGGTATTTTCCAATACATTCATTATCCAACCCTTTCTATCTTTGTTCTTCTTATCCAATCACCCATCAGCGGGCACTTAAGTTGTCCCACCTGGCTATGGTTAATAGCGCTGACTGTAGGTAGGAGTGCGTAAATCTTTTCAAAGTGGTTTTCATATTGCTCAGCTAGCTAGGAGTGGAGTTGCTGGATCGTATGGTAGATGTTTTTAATTTTTTGAGAACGCACCATATTGCTTTGGGGAGAGGTTGCATCAGTTTACATTCCCATCAACTCAAGGGTTCCTCATTCCCCAACACATTTTCACAATAATATATTCTCACAGGTGTGAGGCGATACCTCATTGTGGTTTTGACTTGCATTGCTCTGACAGGTGATGAGTTCGTTTTCATGCAACTGTCGGCCATGTATACATCTTGTTTGGAGAAGAAATCTGGATCTTTGCATCCAATCAGATCTTCTGCCCATTTTTGAGTTGTTTTTGTTGTGTAAGTTCTTTGTAAATCTTGTCACATACATGGTGTCACATATATATGGTGTGCAAATACTTTCTCCCATTCAGTAAGGTGTCCTTCCATAGAGTTTCTTTCACTGTGCAGCTTTCTAGTTTGATATAATATGCTAGTTTTTAATTTTGCTTGTTTCCCTCTTTGGCGTCGTTGCTCAAAGACATCTTTGAGGCTAATATCACAGAATATAATGCCTGTTTTCTTCTGTGTTTATGATTTCAGATCTAACATTCAAGCCTGTAATTCATTTTGAATTCAATTTTAAGGTGTGAGGTAGTAATTTAATGTTTTGCACTTGACTGCCCCGTTTCCCCAATACCATTTTTACAATGTAAACCCTTGGTTCCTTTGCCATAAATTCACTGAGCCCTCTGTTCCACTGATGTTTTTACCATATTACACTTTTTTGATTATTGCAATCTTGTAGAATAGTTTGAAGTTCTAGAGTTTAGTATCTCCATCCCTCCATCCTTTTTTTTTTTTTTTTTTTTTTGAGACTAGGTCTTGCTACTTTTGTCCGTGGAACTGCAGGCTCTCGTTGCCCGGGGTACCACAGACTCAACTAATCCCCAGCCTCAGCTTCCCAGGTAGCTGGACAGGCGCGTGCCACCACGCCCAGCTATTTTTTTGGAACTAGGTCTCGCTACGGGCCCCAGGCGGGACTCAAACTGTGATCCCTAAGCCCCAGCCACTTCATAGGCTGAAGCTTATAGGCACAAGCCACTGTGCCTGGCTATCCATCCTTCCTTTCACCTCAGGATTCTTCTGTTCCCCACAAATTTCAGTAAATATTTATTCTATTTTCTTGAAGAATGCCATAGGAATTTTGATAGGAATTTCATTAAATCTGCATATTGCCTTGGGTAAGGTAATCATTTTTAACAATGTTAACCTTCCCAAAAGCCAGGCACGGTGGCGCGTGTCTGTAAGCGACAGCTTATGGAGTTGCGGCCGGGTCTGGGGATTGCGGTTCGAGTCCTGACGGGGCTACAGTGAGACCTAGTCCCAAAAAAATAGCTGGGCGTGGTGGTGCATGCCTGTAATCCCAGCTACCTGGGAAGCTGAAGCTGGGGATTGTTTGAGTCCATGGTACCCTGCACAACATGAGCCTGCGGTTCCAAGGCCAAAAAATATATATATATAGTGAGACCCAGTCTCAAATCCATGAGCACAGAGTATTTTTCCATGTTTTTGTGTCTTCCATTTCTTTTAACAATGTTTTGTGGGTTTCACTGCACAAATCTTTCACCCTCTTTGTTGACTCCTAGGTACTTTTTCCTCTGTAATTGTAAATGTGATTGTTTTCTTGATTTCTTTCTCTTCTAGTGGGTTGTTACACATAGAAACACAACAGATTTTTGTATACTCATCTTGCAACCTGCTACTTTAAGACTTTACTGTACTGATTTACTGTTTCTAATAGTTTTGGAGCCTGATATTCTATATCTGCTCTACCCCTTGCTATGGTAGATAGGAGTCTAGTCACTTAGCCTTATCTGGAAAATAGGATGATGCCCTTTCTTCAAAGAATTACTATGATTTTATTAATAATAATGTATTTAATAAAGGACCCTACAGATAGTAGAAACTCATGAAAATGAAACAAATTATTTCCTTAGCATCAAAAAAGGGAAATACTAACACATCTATTTCCTGGGTGAACCTCAAGAGCTTATTTTCAAAGGCAATTAAAAAATTTCCTTTAAAAAATTTCCTTTAAGGAGAACCAATAAACATTTCTATCAACTATAGCTATACTAATAACAATATTTGATGGATAATGTAAAGATACTAGTCATAGTAAACAAAAACAAAGAGTAGGCTTTAGTACCAAGTGAAAAATAAAATAGGTTTCTGTAAGAATGTCAAATTCAGAATTAAATATATAGAAATACACATTCTAATAAATGAAAGGACTTTATTATATTTAATTTTGTATTAGCTAATATTGTCAGACTGCATTTTCAAAACGGGAAATGAGACACAGGGATAATATTTCTTTGATTCTTGAGAACTTTGATATCATCTGTCTTTTGGAGGGTCCAGTTTCTTACGACGTCTATGATACCTTGAAAAGAGAAAAATATTTAAGATTTTTTTACTATTCTCAATAATATACACCTGAAATTTATGTAATGTTACAATGCACTGTCACTTTAATTAAGAATTTTTTTAGTTAGGAAATAGTTTAGGGTACAAAATTTACATTTGTTGTACTAATGGGAAGCACAGCAAAAATAATCCATTTTTCCATGAACAAAATCCACTTTACTAATCTATTTTTCTTTGAACTTTTGTGTGGAACGTAAATATTTATCTAAATACATTTTCAGATAATACAGCTTTTTACATCATATGTTTAACAGTTGTGTTGACAGTAAGTAATTATGGAGATAAAGTATAAAAACCGGTAAAAGCATTTCCAAGAACCTGGCATTTTCCAAAGAAAGGCAGATGCTATGAGGTCATTCATTAAAAGACTCAACGAGACATAATGCATCTAAGACATCTCCTTCTGAAAGAGATTTTATCAAAACCACGCAGAAATTTTGCCAAATATCCCAGCACAGTGGTGTGTGCCTATAAGCGGCAGCCTAGGAAGCCACAGCCGGAGCTTCAGAGATCGCAGTTCGAGTCCCACTGGGGTAACATAGCGAGACCTAGTTCCAAAAACATAGCTGGGCACAGTGGCACGCGCCTGTAATCCCAGCAACCTGGGAAGCTGAGGCTGGGGATTGCTTGAGTCCGTGGTACACCAGACAACATGAGCCTGCAGTTCCATGGGCAAAAATAGGGAGACCTAGTTCTCAAAAAAAAAAAAAAGAAAAGAAATTTTGTCAAATAGCTGGGCACAGTGGTGTGTGCCTGTAAGTGGCAGCCTAGGAAGCCGGAGTGGGGACTGGGAATCATGTTTTGAGTCCCACTCAGGACAACACAGCGAGACCTAGTCCCAAAGAAACAGCTGGGCGTGGTGGCATGCACCTGTAACCCCAGCTACCTGGGAAGCTGAAGCTGGGGATGGCTTGAGTCCGTGGTACACCGGGCAACATGAGCCTGTGGTCCCATGGGCAAAAATAGCAAGAACTAGTCTCATAGTCTCAAAAAAAAAAGGAAAAAAAAAAATTTTGTCAACTATTATGAAAAATTTTTGAGTATTTTCAAAAATTATCAAAAAGCATTCATCACAGAGTATGTTTTGATACCTCCTTCAAGAATATGAATACAATTACATAGACTTTATCCCATTTCTTCTCAGTTAAGCTTCTGTATTTTATTCTAATTCTTCCCCCCACTGACGGTGCATGCAGGTACTTGAAGGGAGTACTGTGAAGCTGTAGATCTTACGGTGTTATCAATGACTGCTTGAAAGAATAGCTTCGGCACAGTTACATTTTTCATCCATGTTTTACACAGAATGGCTTTGATTTATACCTAATAAAAATGGATCTTAATTGAAGAGCCACTAGTTTCTTTAAAGGCAATGAGTATACATCAACATTTAAACTGAGTTTTGTTTACTTTCCTTCTTCTGTGGCTATCTATAGATTGCTTCCAACCGCTGACACCGTTAGTCAGTATAGAAATAATCCCTATATTCAGTGCAGAGACAGCTGGAGTTGTTACAAGTCAGCTAACATTTCCAACAGAAGGGCTGATCTTTTATTAGGCTGCAACTAAGCTCACCAGCTGCTCCTCTACCTCTGAGCCTTGACTGATCTCTTACTGAATGTCTACTATGTGTCAGTCATTGCTCTGGGCACTGAACAATCCATGAACATTCCCTTCCTTGTGAAGCTTCCACTCTATCGGACTGAGTGTTTACCAACAAGAAGAAACCCAAGAGGTTGAGGATGACTCTCCTTGGAGAACAAACGTGAACGCAAGGCGGTGAGAGGGAGAGTGCGAACGTCAGCCTAGAAGGATAGGGAGCTGAGGTTGCTATGGTCCCACCGGTAATAAGCAAATGAGAATGGGAGGGCTCTGAGGTAAGTATTTTAACAAAAGTTCACTGTTCCTAGTAGCAATCAAATTTTTATGATTAGTTTGCTATTTACTAGCAGTCAATGAATCATACATATGTGTACATATATAAATATACCACAAATACATCCCAAACAAGTTGTTTTTAGTAAGTCACATTTTTCCTACTGTTTTTTTCTATTAAGCATTTTGGACAATCTTTTCAATGTTCAGGATAATTTCACTATGGTAACCTGGATGACTGATCTTTAATTAAAATAGTGACTTGTAGCTATAGTAAATAACAAGTTCATTATGAACATGGTGAATGTGTTCTACTGAAGATTTATTTGTTTGTTTGTTTATTTATAGACTGGGTCTCACTATTTTGTCCAGGGAACCGCAGGCTCATGTCACCCCAGGTACCACAGACTCAAGCGATCCCCAATCTCAGCCTCCCAGGTAGCTGGGATTACAGGCGTATGCCACCACGCCCAGCTATTTTTTGGGAGTAGGTCTCACTATGTTGCCCCAGGAAAGTCTCGAACCTGCAGACTCAAGCAATTCCTAGTCCTGGCCTCGCTCCATAGGCTGTGATTAAAGGCACATGCCACCATGCCTGGCCTTGAAGTTTTATTTAAAGGGAGATTTTTTTTCTCTAAGTAGAGGTCTCTTAAGGTGTTAAATAGAGGCTCATAAGCTCTTAGTAAAATTGTACTTTACTATAATATATAATAAGATACAATTAGTAGTGGTTATAGAGCAATCTATGTTGTCAAATAAATGGAAGAAATACAATTTAAAAGTGAGGATTCTTTTTGTTATTTGTGCAATAACAAGTAAGTTTAAGATCGTAAAACCCAATCCAACCACAGGTATGGCGAAACAAGTAACATCGGAATTTACTGGTTAAAATATTCATTGATATAATGCTCTGAAAGCATCGTGGCAATATATATATTTTTAAATTTTTTGTAAGTCGTAACTTTTAATCTGTGGATTCCTCTTCTGGAAGTTTTTCTAAATCAATATATGAAACTAGCTAAAATATTAAGTTGGGAGAGAGGAAGACAAAGGATACAAATATACATACACAGCATAATTTCACCATTTAGAAGCAAACTAACAAAACATACCTATAGATGTAAAGAGAAAAATGAAATGCGCTGTTAGCACTGATCACCTTTGAGTGACTTCACCATGGAAAATCTCATTTTACATCCCTGCATTTCCTTATTTTCTCTATCGACTTACAGAAATGTCTGCACAGACTGCATGTGTTTGAAGACTTGCCAGAGAATCAAGTGTTTTCTCGTGCAGTGGTATTTCTGAAAGCTCTTCTCTCAAAACAGTTAGTCACCAGAATAGGTTTTTGGGAAGTCACAACTTCCTCAAATTATTTATAAAAATTATCGTATTTTCTGGGAAGTAGACTTACAAAGTCTTATTGGATTCTTAATGGAGTCTGTGGCCCTAAAAAATGCTAAGAATTATTCATAATATAATTCAGTTTACCCACGGTTCAATCATTTTCACCAAAGACTGACAAAAAGTTCTAAAATAAATTTAGCAATGTCAAATAAATTTCACAGATTTCTTAGCATGTATGAATTTCAGTATGTCATAGTTGCTAACCAGAAATAAGCACCTTAATTTTAGAATACCCTTAAATATTATTCAGCCTACGACCTTTATAGAATAAAATCTACACTATTAATAATTAGTAATAGCATTGAATTGAGACTGTTCTTGGCAAGATATACTGTTATCTTTCTTAAATTACATTATTATGCAGTGGCATGTGGAAGATACAGCCACAGTTCTTAATTCTGCTAGAACTTTATCTCCTCCTTCACAATGTAGCTCTTCTTCAAATCTGTTTCCTATTGATGGTGGCTGCTAATTTTTGTTGCCTCAATGGGAAAATATTCAAGTCGTTCTTTGAATAAGTGGTACACTGTTCAAACATCTGTAAGACTGTGCTATATTTAGAATATTATAATCACTTTTCAGATCCTCCTTACTTTCCATGCAGACTTACTCACTCCTTTCTTTTGACATAACATCTTCCGGAGTTCTATTTACTATTTTCTTATTAAAGAGCATTACAAATACCAGAATCATTCATTCAATTAATCTACTGATCACTTAAAAATCTGTGAGCACCTACCATGTACACAAGACATTATTTCCAGGTTGTAGTACACAAAACAAGGCAAAAGCCCCACCCACATAAAAATCACAGTCCAGTGTAGGACAGGAAAACAAGATCAATAAGTTGGCCAGGGAAGGCTTCAGTAAGCAAAAACCTGACAAAGTGAGAGAGGTAACTTTGCTGGTATCAGCAGGGAAGAAGAACCGAAAAAGAGAGAACAGCTCAGAGACAGTCTAATGGATCAGAACTGGAAGTAAGAGAATGTTTGAGGAACAGCAAAGAGGCTTGGTGAGTGGGACAGAATGAACAAGGGACTAAGAAATGAGAGTGGGAAGGCAATGAGGTCGGATCTGGAAGGTTCCTGCAGACCTTGGTAGGATCTATAGCTCTTCTCTGAGAGAGATGGAGAACTGCTGGAAGGTTTTCAACTGGAAAAGTACAAGAACTACGTTTTACCAGATTACTCTCTCTTCTAAAATCAAGCTGCAGGAAAGCAAAGGCAGAAGGGAAGCCAATTAGGAAGTTACTGCAATAAACTAGGCAAATAGTGGTTGTGTGATCAGGATGGTGGAATAGAAAAGGTGATAAATGGTTACACCTGAATACATTTTCTAGCTAAATTTAACAGGATTTGCTGAAAAACCAGGATTGGGTGTGAGGTAGAGAAGAACCACGAGAGGCACCAAGGTTTCTGACCCTTGCAGTCAGAAGAATGGAGCTGGTGTTGACAGAGTTAGTGCAGGCTGCAGAAGAAACAGGACTGTGGTTATGCCTTAACATGCCCCACCTAACAGTTCAAGTAGGCAACTCTTCACACAGGACTGAGGGTCAGAGGAGAAGTCTTAACTAGAGATAGGTATGAAAGCCATCAGTGTACAAATGATGTTTGAAACCACAAGAATGGACGAAATCATTATCTTAGCAAATAGGACATAAAAGAGGAGAGATCCAAGAACTGATGCATGGGATGCTTCAAAATTTAGACAGGGAGATGGAAAGGAACCAGCAAGAGAAACAAAGTACACTTAGGATAAATGAGTTGGTGAGGCTGTTTCTGCCACTGGCCTCTATGACCAGTACCTGTGGTATCATGATGGGACATGCCTGGCTCAGTGGGGCATGCATGTGTCAGTGTGCACACCTGGGCCTAGGAGGCAGGGCTGCAGGGCAGAATCACTCTTGGAGGGGAGCTCTAGAACTTGGAAAACTCAGTAGCTGTTTTTTTACTGCCTGTTTTTCCCTGTTCATTAAGATTCTGTGAAGAAGCCAGGCACGGTGGCTCGTACCTGTAAGCTTCAGCCTATGAAGCGGCCGGGGCTAGGGATTGTGGTTCGAGTCCCGCCTGGGGCCTGTAGTGAGACCTAGTTCCAAAAAAATACAGCTGGGCGTGGTGGCATGCACCTGTAATCCCAGCTACCTGGGAAATTGAGGCTGAGGATTGCTTGAGTCCGTGGTACCCCAGTCAACGAGAGCCTGCGGTTCCACGGGCAAAAATAGCGAGACCTAGTCTCAAAAAAAAAAAAAAAAAAGATTCTGTGAAGATAATGTCAAGAGCCCTGACATTCTTCTTTAGCTGCTAGAACCTGCGATGAACCTGCCTGGATTGGGACGGCTGCAGTGCAAACATCAAGTTCAGATCTGTGTACAAGACTTCCAACGAAATCACCACGTTTGAGTCAATCAGAAGAGTAACAGAAAGCTCAAACACAACCATCAGGAACTTGGCAATAGTGCCAAGTGATGTGTTCTGTCTAGAAAGAACGCTCCATCACTTTGAGTCTTTTCAAGTCAGTGAAGACTGACAGAAGAGAATCTGTACACTGATGCTGTGCACTGGGGCCGAGTGTCCTACTTCCCAACGCGGACGACCAGCAGAGACACCGGAGGGGCGGCCATGGCGGGCAAAGTTGTCTTTGAATGAAGTCGAGGACATCAAGTGTAAACTGCGACAGGGAATAACAGCATAAAGGGTGCCTTTCAAAGAACACCCTGGAAGCTTCATGGCTTCAGATAAATAAAATGTGAAAGCGAAGCGAATTGAGTTAGCTTTCATCACCTATAACATCAAATAGGAAGTAGCAGGAATCTTACAGTAATACACACTATTTTTCGAAATCATTCTTTGCGCAACCCATGCTTACTAGCCGCCAGGCTATTTTGGCATCAGTTCATTAGAGTCATACTGCCTAAGCTTTCAGTCCACCCACCGCGGGTGAGGTCACAGATGCAGGTTGTTCAGGACTGAATGGGGAGAGGCAGCACCTTGGGGTCATGAAACCTTAACTGACCTTGATTAAAAATCTGATCATGAGGCCAGGCATGGTGGTGCGTGCCTGTAAGCAGCAGCCTAGAAAGCCACAGCCAGGGCCAGGGATCACTGTTCAAGTCCCGCCGGGGGTCCGCAGTGAGACCTAGTTCCAAAAATATATAGCTGGGCGTGATGGCACGCGCCTGTAATCCCAGCTACCTGGAAAGCTGAGGCTGGGGATGGCTTGAGTCCGTGATACCCATGGCAACGGGAGCCTGAGGTTCCACAGGCAAAAATAGCGAGACTTAGTCTCAAAAAAAGAAAAATCTGATCATGAATAGCATTTGAATCAACCTTCTCACAATTAATTGAAAAATTTAAAGACCTAAATAAATGGAGAAATATACTGTCTTTCTGGATGGGGAGAGTCAACATTACTAAAACATCATTCTCCTGAAATTGAACTAGATATAGATTGGAATTTGTTGAATGCAATCCCCTTCAAAATTCCAGCTGATTTTTTGTAGAAATCAATTGAGCTGATGCTAGAACTTATAAGGAAAGCAAAAAACTTAGATTTTTGCTAAGACAAAAAAACTTAGATAATTGCTAAGACAAAAGTTAGAGCACTGACGACCTAATTTCCAGACTCATTTAACGTCAAGGAGCCAGAAATTGGCAATAGTACTACAAAGATAGTCACACACATTAATGGAATACACTTGAGAGTACAGGACCCACACACGTGGTTAAATCATTTTCACCGAAGATGCTAGGGCAATTCAATGGGGAAAGATATTTTCGACAAATGTTGTTGAAACAAATGAACAAACATAGGTAAGAAATTAAAAAAAAAACTTCAATGTGTCTCAGACCATAAAAAAAGACTCTAAAATTTGGCACATAGACCTAAATGCTAAAGTTAAAATTGTAAAAATTCTAGAAGTAAAAATAGGAGAAAGGCTATGAATGACCTTGGGTTAGGTAAAGATTGACTAATTAGGACAGCAAAAAAAAGCCTGAAAAAAGGAAAAATTTATAGACTCACTCTTGATCTTCAAAAGAGTCCACAGATACTGTGCCAAGAAACCAAACAAAGAAAAACCCCAAACATACAAATAGTCAATAAGCACATGAAAAGATGTTCAACCTCAGTAGTCAGTAGGAAAATAAAAATTAAAACTATAATAAAATGTCACTATTTACCTGAGAGAATGACAAAGCTAAAACTACTGATAATTCCAAGTACTAAGGAGGATGTGGAGCAACCAGAACTCACACACTGCACATGGGTATGTAAAATAGCCCAGCTATTTTGACAGCTCCTTATGAATTTAATCATGCTCTACATACAACTATGTAGTTCTACCCCTATGTATTTACCCAAGAATAATATCCCTACCGTAATCTACCTGAGAACATACAGCATAAAACTTGGACTTAAATATTTATGCAGTTTTATTCACAATAATCCAATGCTTTAAAGAACCCCAAAATTTGCATCAATTGATGAACAGATGAACAACACTGGTCTATTTGTACAAGGGAATACTGCTCAGGAAAGGGACAACAACCAAAAAAAAAAAAAAAAAAAAAAAAAAAATTGAAAGGGTATTTACAACAAGACAGATGAATCCCAAAAGCATATTAAGTGAAATAAGCCAAAAACAAAAGGCCACATATCTCTATACATAACTGCAATACATATCATTTCACCTACATGAAATATTGAAATAGCACCTCATGAAATTCCAGAAATTCATAGTTTTCTAGAAATTCATAAACAGTAGATCAGTGATTGCTAAGAAGGTTAAAGCGAAGAAACTGACTACAAAAGGAGTAAGAGAGCTTAACTTTTGGAGTGATGAAATAGTCTGCATTATGATCATGGCAGTGATTACCTAGCTTACGTTATAGGAATTGTGTACTTAGAATTGGTGAATTTTTCTGTATGTAAATGGTATTTCAAAAGAGTTTTTCTTTAAGAAAGGATACTTCCAGAAGAGCGAGTTAAGAGGAAAACTGTGAGTCTAAGACAATTATTACTAACAACTACTGGTGTACTACTATTGCACATATTACTATATGCAGATATTTAAACTGTATGATTATATTTTATCTCAAAACCACCCTGTAAATTAGGCTTCATTATCATTACATTCCTCAACAGACAACAAGATTGAAGTATCTATCAGAGGCAAGATTACTCGAGCCAGACCAAGGTCCTGTGGCACAAAGTTGTACTCTTGGAAAAGAGTGCTGCGACAGTATGATTTCTTGGTGATTTCCTACAGTGTAGCTTCTTCCTGAAAGTTGAGAGGTGACAACTACCCTGCCAGGAATTCTCAATAAAATTTTATTTCTTAAACTGAAAATAAAAAGTTTTATTTTATTGGCATTCAAAAAAGCACAAAATTGAGCATAATATAAGGTAGGGTTATTTGCATAAGTAGGTAGTTTATACTTATGAGAGAAACAAGGTAACAAGTTTAGAGATTTCTATTTTATACATCAAATACTTGCATTACTTAAAAATACTTTTTAAATAAAAACAAGTATTTTATGCTTTTCAGTAAAAAATTATTTAAAAAGATGTTTTATATCCCCAGTTATTAAATTCACAAGTCTAACCAGTCTTTTGATTGCAAAAACTTAAAAACTGTGAACTAGTTTGATACACCCCATGATATTTAAGAAGGGTGTCTAACATCTAGACACCAACATTTAACTCAAAATACATATGTAGACACCAAATAAATATTTGTTGTTCACAATCATATGCAGGCTTATTTAAAACCCTGAAAGATGATCACTACAAGGATGCCCATGGGCAAAATTTTTCTGTATATATATATACCAGTATCTGGAGCTTTGCTGCTGAGCTCTTTATTAGGATAGATATTGGAACAATTTATTCCAATCTAATTCCATCTAATTAAAATCTGCTTACAACTGAAATTGCCTAGTAATCCTAGTGGGACAAGACATACCAGGAGAGTAAATTAATTAGCAGTAAAAAACTGATTAGCAATAAGATTAAATAAGATTAAACATAGATGGGGTACTTGATGTAAAAGTCTGAAAACAACAGGCTTGGTTTTAAAGCTCCTAAATGGCCTTGAGACTTGCCCCCTTCAAAATACATACCTTTAGAAAATTTTCATAAATTAGGTGATTTTGTTATGAACAAAATTATAAATAATTGCAGGAATCTTACAAAAGACTGCAGCAATATGAAAATGCAAGGAGAAACAGGTACTAAAAGCCATTATAGAAGAATTTCAAAGTGGGGCTTAGACTGAAATATCTTGATAGCGGGAGAGAAATAAAAGATGAGCATGGCAGATATTATGAGCCAAGGAGAAAAAACTTAAACTTCACCAACACTTAAATATGGAGTTGTGAAATGGCTTGTTAATTTGTTTTCACATACTGTATTTACAATGACAAAGAAAGGAAAAAAACCCAGATGCATGCATAAACAAAGTAGGTGCTAAATTAGATCAAGGAAGCAGAGATAAAATAGAAGCAGGAGTTGAAAGATACCATCATGGTGAAACAAAGATTTTTTTCCTTGGAAAACTGATGCATAAATATCATTTTTATTATAGAATGAATATTCAGAGGGACTTTTTCAAAACAGGAAAAGAGCTGTGCTTTATTATAATTGAATTTAAAACCTGGGATAGATATCTAGTTTGAAATAATTCTGAGGACAATATTGGGAATAAGATTAAGGAATTAAAGTCAAAAAATAGTTGCATGTCATCTCTATAATGAATGCAATTTAAATGCTCAGAATAGGATAAGGAGGGAAGGAAGGCGCATAGAGAATGAGGGAAGGGGAGCTTAGTGGAGGGTGGTGGAGGGCTGTTGGTACTCTGATGATGAAAATTTAAAAATGTAAAAAGAAACGCAATACCAAGCTACCAAAAATATAAAGTAATATGCATTTATGCTTCCTCCAAGCGAAAAAATAAATCTGAAAAGGCCAACTTTATGATTCCAACTATATGACACTCTGAAAAAGGCATTATGGAGACAGTAAAAAAGATCAGTGGTTGCCAGGAGTTGGAGGGCAGAGATTGGCATGAAGAGGCAGAGCAAGAACTTTTAGGGCAATGAAAAGACTGTTTGATACTATACTGATGAATGCATGTCAACAGATATTTGCCCGAACCCACAGATTGTCTAACTACAAGAGTGAACTGATGGAAAGCATAGATAAGGGGTCATTAAGATGCAGGTTCATCATGTAACAAAGGTACCACAAATTGTAAACAAAAGAAAAAAGCTATGATTACACGGGTAGATGGCAAAAAAATAGGTAAGAAATTTTTGTACATTCCTCTTTCTTTTGCTGTGAACCCAAACCTGCTCTTAAAAGTCCTCAAAAAAGATTTTAAAGCACAGCAGTGATGTAAGAACTGAGAATGACAATCTTGAATCTGTTTTGATTTTAGAAATCAGTAAAACATTCATTAATTGAGACTAAAATCCTGTGGTATAGACTGTGGTCTCCAATTTTTATTTTTCTCTGCATGCATCTCTACCATTTTAAAAAGTATGAACATACAAACTCATATGTAAAAAATCATGTATGTAAATTTACTTTTAGGTTTTACACATGTATGTATATTCTGTATTCAGAGAGAATAGAAATTACCAAGGCAACATAAAAATACATATAAATTCAACTAAAAATTAAAAAATATATAAACCCTCATAATGAAGTTCTGAATGTAATGTATGGACTATGAAGCAGAGCCCCAAGAAATCTCTTTTATAGTTACAGACACAGGAGGAAGCACTTTCTAAAGAAAAACTACTCCAGATCAGTACATCCACTTCAGATGACTCCACAATTACATCCTCAGATGATTCACAGATCTTCAGACTCAAAAAAAACCAACAATAGATCCATTTAACTCACTCTCAAACCTGCTTTTCCACTTGCATGAAGATACTACCATCCACCCAAAAAACCTCTCTCAGAAACTTGAGAAGTTTCATATCTCTTCTCATTCATACTCGGGCAGGTCACCTACTACTCTTCATTAAACACATTCCCAACTTTAATTTTCCCCTTTTCATTTCCACTGCTGGTCCTTCCATTCAGATCTTCAAATTCTTCATCTGGACTATCATAATAGTTTCCAGCAAGTCACCCTGACTCAAATCTTTCCATATATATATGACCTTATCCCAGATACAGGGTTTACTTGGTTTTTTAAATCAGGAGTGCCACATGTGGCAGTTTGCTTCTTAAAATTTGGCAATTAAAACAAAATCTAAACACCTCAGCACAGCATCGAACCCTGTGATGACCCGTCCTGCATGCCTACATCATATTTTAGGTTCCATTCAATCTGAACTATCTTCAGCATAATCAATCTGAAACACTCTTCTAGTTGGAGAGCCTTTTTGTCACCCCCCCCCCCCACACACACACACACACGGGTAACTCCTAACCATTCTTCAAGCTGCAGCAGTCACTTGATTTTATTTCTTCACTCTATTTTCCCTCCTGACTTTAGCAATCTGCAAACAAGGACTGTGTTTTTAAAGCAGCTAACAAAGCAGCTAGATGAATATACATTCATTAATTCCATAAACAAGTCCTACCACAAGTGTACTGCCCCAATGCAAGTTACTGGGTGACTAAGTGAGGAAGAGCAATGTGTCCTCAAACATAAACAACTTTAAAAGTCACGCCTTAGTTCTGAGAAGGAAGATATGAAAGAAAGAAGAATCCAAAGAAGAAAACCAATAAAAACCAGTCAGCTAGCTGGCAAGAATCAATGTAATAAAATATGAGTACAGCTGACCTTTGAACAATACGGGTTCGAGTTGTGAGGGTCCACTTATACATGGACTATCATAGAAAAGAAAAATTTTCAAAACACTAGTAAAATTCACTGAAACCTTTGATTAATGTCCTCCATTACAATAAAAGAAAAGTACTATCTCATTTTAGTTACATGAAAGTTGACTTTAAATACAACTTAGTAGGTGATCAAATTGGATATCAGTTTCCCCACACAAAATACAGTCTCAGAAGTTTGTTAATGTAAGGAAAGTATTGTGTTCCTCATCATGTTTAGTGTGTGTTGAAGAAAAGAGAACTTACTGTCCGCGAGGATACCAACGGTGCTTCGTAGTAAAGAACATTTTGCTAAGTTGTTCTATCATGGCTCCTTGCTCTAAGTGTTCACCCTTTTCTTCTAATCTGGTTTTCAGCACTTGGTCATGTGTTTCTTCATTATGATGGACAGGATCTGGTCGAGGGATAGCCTATAAAGTAATCAGTAATGAAAAGCATCAAAATGTAGTAATGTTAGTCAGTCTTTTGAGTTTACATACTCAATCACACACTCAGTAATTCATGACAGTACCTCACTGGAAGTAAATCATGAGAGTTTCACCTAGCTGTATTATTCATTAAAATCTTAGAACTATTTTCAGGCCGAGCACGGTGGCTCGTGCCTGTAAGCTTCAGCCTATGAAGCAGCCAGGCTAGGGATCGCGGTTCAAGTCCCACCTGGGGCCGGTAGCGAGACTTAGTTCCAAAAAAATAGCTGGGTGTGGAGGCGCGCACCTGTAATCCCAGCTACCTGGGAAGCTGAGGCTGGGGATTGCTTGAGTCTGTGGTACCCCAGGCAACAAGAGCCTGCGGTTCCACAGGCAAAAATAGCGAGACCTGGTCTCAAAAAAAAAAAAAATCTTAGAACTATTTTCTTCTCATAGCAAGTCTTGGGTTTCTTTCCCATAAAAATTAAGTTCTTATTTAAAGCTTCTAGCCAGGCACGATGGCTCGTGCCTGTAAGCTTCAGCCTATGAAGCGGCAGGGGCTAGGGATCGTGGTTCGAGTCCGCCTGGGGCCCGTAGCAAGACCTAGTTCCAAAAATTTGCTGGGCGTGGTGGCGCGGGCCTGTAATCCCAGCTACCTGGGAAGCTGAGGCTGGGAACTGCTTGAGTCCCGGGCAACAAGGGCCTGCGGTTCCATGGGCAAAAATAGCAAGACCTAGTCTCAAAAAAAAAAAAAAAAAAAATTAAAGCTTCTTTCCCAAAAAATATGTATTAATTACTATAGTTTCTATTTTTCAAAATGATAAATTGTTATTAATATTCTTTATATTTAGTCTCCATATTGCATATCATTAAAGTGAGACACAATGTAAAACCTTTCATTAAAAATGACTTTTCTTATATCCAAAGGATGTAGGAAAAACTTTATTGTTTCATTTTATGTGACAGAAATGCCATCACAAGATATTTATGGTAATTTGAGTAGCTTTTTCTCCTAAAGATACTAATTAATGAAAATCTCATTTCTTCCCCAACATAAAGTGATAAGAAATATTCTCATCAGTAACAGTAGCTCACTAAAGTACTTAAAATCCCCAACTTGGGAGAGGTCAGGTTAGCTATATTTTAAATATTAAGAGATAATGTACATAACAACAGAACAATAATACTACTCTGTTTTACAAATACCCAACTATAAAAAATACCAACTATATATAACACAATAACATGAAATCTGAATTTATAATAAAAAAGCAAATAATTCAAACATGTATTCTTTACATTCATATACTATTAATGGTGATTATTACATTCTGCCACTGTATTAAACATTATAACAGATACTTCAGCTTGTTTACATGAAGCAAAAATATCAGTAATAGGAAGAACAGCAGCCAAGTCACAGCCTTGTCAGAATGTAGAAATGTGTTCTACAAGGAAAACAAACGTAATGAAGAGAATGTAAGAAAACTCAATAAAGATATAATCTTTAAAAAAGTGGATCTTGAGAAAGCAGATTATGAAAGGACTTCAAAGTTCGAAGTAACAATCTGACATATGTAAAAATAAGGATCCACAACATGAGTGTGGGAGGAAATAGATAAGTTTACTGAAACGTTTGAAAACATGAAGATTAGGCCGGGCACGGTGGCTCGTGCTTGTAAGCTTCAGCCTATGAAGCGGCCGGGGCTTAGGGATCGCGGTTCGTGTCCCGCCTGGGGCCGTAGCGAGACCTAGTTCCAAAAAAATTGCTGGGCGTGGTGGTGCGCGCCTGTCATCCCAGCTACCTGGGAAGCTGAGGCTGGGGATTGCTTGAGTCTGTGGTACCCTGGGCAACAAGAGCCTGTGGTTCCACAGGCAAAAATAGCAAGACCTAGTCTCAAAAAATAAATAAATAAATAAATGAAAACATGAAGATTGGTTTCTGAGTCTGCCACTTACTCTCTGTGCCCTTGGGTAAGTGATCTAAGCTTCTGAGTTCCCTTTCTATAAATCAGAGCTAATAGGGTTTGATAAGGACTAAGTGAAATAATAATATAGAGCATGCTTAGCTATCTCATATTCGAAGAGTTCAATAATGGTAGGTGGCTGCTAACACTGCTTTTACAGCCTCAAAAAAGTGATATGAATTTATTTTAAAGAAAAAGTGCTACCTAGACATCGCTGGTATACAAGATGAAATATTAATAAGTGTCTTCGCAAGTTATTATTAGACCCTGAAAGGTACCAGGATTCAAGCCTATAAAGTTTTATTCTCTTTATGTTATTATACTTAAAGCTAAAGATCAATGCTTAAAATATTATTTAAAAAGTTAAGTTACTGACAAGTGTCCCTCTTGACTCTGTTTGGAATCACAAGCAGGCTCAATTCTAATACATTACAATTCTAATAAATCCCTGGGGGCTTTGTATGATTAAAAACATTATTTTTCCATACACATAGATAAAAAGACATTGGAATTAATGGACTCTTCAAAGTCTTGACCAAGAAATTCTGGCAGACTTGAAATTGATCTTTAGATAGCATTTGATCTTCTTGGTCAAAATTCAAAGAAAGGGTACATGAATGTTTCAGTAAAAAAGAAAAACATAAAACTGTAAGTCAGGTTTATAAAACATTCAGAAATATCATACTAAATTGTATGCTATGTGCTTCAAGCATCAAGACAGTCACAGTATCCATTAGAAATAGGGCCTGTTTTCTCATTGAGAAAAGAAAAAAGTCAATTCTAAATTTTAAGTTACGTTTGAGAATATTTATTTAATGCTATGGACTATATTCATGAGACTTGCAGATGTGGTCAAAAATAATATTCTATGGGCCGGGCATGGTGGCGCATGCTTGTAGGTGGCAGCCTAGGAAGCCACGGCGGGGGGCCAGGGATCACAGTTTGAGTCCCTCCAGGGGCACATAGCAAGACCTAGTCCCAAAAAAATAGCTGGGTGTGGTGGCATACGCCTGTAATCCCAGCTACCTGGGAAGTTGAGGCTGGGGGTTGCTTGAGTCTGTGGTACCCTGGGCAACGTGAGCCTGCGATTCCACAAGCAAAATAGTAAGAACTAATCTCAGAAAAAAAAAGAATGCTCTTATTATTCAACCCAATTTATAATTTATCACTTGCGAAATAAAAAATTCTCTGCTTCTGCATGTTAATATATCTGAGCCTTAAAACAGAGTGAAACCCTGTTTCAAAAGCATGAAGCACATGGAATAAAATAATTCATTTAATCAACAAATCTTTATGGTGTACCTACCACAGACAATGTGTTTCAATGCTGCAGCTATATCAGGGAACAAAACAGAGAAGGCCCTAACCTTGTGAAGCTTGTATTTTAATGAGGTAGGAAAAAGGAGAGATAATTTCAGTATTCCAGAAAAAATAAAGGCTGCTAAGAAAAGTAAAGCAATAAAGGATATCACAGAGTTCATGGATTCTAACTGCAAGGATCAAGGAAGGCTTCATCAGGTAGAAATCTGGAAAGAGGAATGAAGCATGAGGATTTCTAGGTACAGAATACTCAAGGCAAAGGAAGCAGGAAATGCAAAGGCCCTGAGGCAGAAGCTTCCCTGGTGTGCTTGAAAAATAGTGGGGTGGCCACTGTGGTAATGAGGAAGTGATCTCTAGAAAACTGGCAGAAGCCATCTTCTCGTCCACAGCGGAACACTAACACTGAGGGAGAGGAGACAACACCAGAGGTGCACCCAGGGAAAGGAGGCAGGGAATTGAGTATTGTGTGCAAGAGCGTGATTATGACGATGGAACAGGGTACTTATGCCGGCAGGAGAGGTGAGAATGTGTGATATATGAGAGACTGAGAAGATGGTTCAATCACTTGGTATACAGAAAAAAGCCTTTGATGAAAAAGAAGTAAGAAAAAATCAAAACAGTAAAATTTGAAAGTCAAAAGAAGATCTAAGTCAAAAAAGAAAATCAAACAAATGCCTTCTCTCTGAATACAGTAAGGAAGAAAAAATATGTCTGGCGGCAAATTAAAAATTACAAGATTTTTCTCATACATACTTTTGTGTGTTCGTACGGAATGTCCACAGATGGGTGGTAGCAAACTATCGTCCTATTGTCAGATGTCAAGGCAAGTTCCACTTTGCTATATTTTTAAAAGAAAAAAAATCCTTTAGAAACAGTTACACCACAGTCAAAGCAGAATGATTATTCTCAAAGCAAAGGTTAATTAACCATGAATCTTTGCAGAAAAGATGTCACATCATTGGACTGGCGAACCTGATACTTATGCATGGGGAACAACTTAGACCACCCCATAAAACATTGCTAGTTTAACTACCAAAAAAAAAAAAAACGCAATGCACCACACACTATTTTGTCTAAATTATTCTTCAAATTATTTGTTTTCAGACTACCAAACTACTTGGAACAGACCTTTATGCTTACTTATCACAATTATTAGTACTTCTTTTCCTTATCTAACAACCACCTTGAAAAGCTGTAAGGACGGTATTACTTTATTGGATGATTAAAAGTTGAAGATCAAAAGTACATAATCTTCCAGGTTAAGGATCACTTGAATTTCTAATCATGAAGACTGTGGCTGAGTACTTTTCTAGAACAGCATTTCTCTAAGCACAGTAGAACAGAACAACTATATAGTTGCCCACTAAAAATGGTTCTGTAATAAAATACATTGGGAATTACTGAATATTCTCCCTTCCAGCTATTAATATTCCTCAGAAGAATACCTTTTGGGTAGTATTCCCCTATACAGTTGTTCTTCCAGGAGAGTTCCGACTGCATTTCATTCTTTTAGATACCAACAAAGCATGTTTTCTCAAAGACCCTGTCAAGTACTAGTATTCTCAGATCTGCAGTCTAAGAAGCTTTTATTAAATATATATGTTTTGTGGATGTTCAAAAATGTAATTTTCTAGGATTTTAAAACCAGATTTTAATCAGACCAGCAATTAAATTATAAAGTATATTTTATCTAAGAATAGATAAGGGATTAAATTTTTTTTGCAACTTTAAGCTTATGTCTATAACATGACCATAATGAACACACAGTTTATCAAATAATTCTTGATGAAGAATGGTATTTTTAAAATGCAAAACAATTGAAAAAAAAAAAAACTCAACCTTCTCAGGTTCATAACTTAGTCTAGTTTCATCACTAGCTTAGTACTTACCAAATGTACAATTAAATCTCAAATTAAACTAGTGTCAAGAGTGAAAAAAACATTATTTACTAAATTTTGCAGTAAAAACAATATAGCTGAAGAAGTTATGCTTCCGTGTCCGCATAACAGACTCTGAGAAAAAAGACAACATAATATTCCTATTCATATGGTACTCCTAGTCCTTGGTATAGTGAGTAGATTTGAACAAGTACCAAATAAATTGCATTACCAAATAAACAAGGCATATAAATTATGGCTGAATCAAATATCTGTGATTTAGGATTATTCAGTGTTAGATAAATAAGTAACCATGTAAGCAAACAGAAATGAACCACAAGAGAAAACTGGAAAAACAAGTTAACTTGTCCCAGAAAACTAAAGAATGTTTTGGGAAGAAAACATAACACTTGTATTAGCATATCTATCTTACAACAAATTAAGTATTCACTAAACAGTAATGATTTTTATTTAAAACATGCATAAGCCCAGAGCTAGGTAAATAATTTCTAAAATAAAATAAATAATATTCAGGAAAGAAAGCAGAAAATATAAAAAAAAAAATTCAGACACAGCTAACAGACTTTTTTCAATTGAATTTTAATACATACCAATTATAGTCATCTGGAAGAGGAGAATATGTAGATTTATGACAAGCACAGTATAAAGCTCCATCTGCAAAACCCCCAAACATTCAAACAGATTTAGTTAATTTGAGCATATGTTGTCACATAAATGTAAAGCTAGTTTCACTCAAACACTATTTATAGCTTCCTCATTACTGTGTTCCCGATAGCCTATTAATAAATAATTACTAAACTGCCTTTAAGATGTTAATTTCTACATAATTAATACTTAAAAGACATCTGACATTTTAACAAAAGAAAAATTCTAGATATGGAAAGTACTAAAGAGTCTAACATTTTATTGGACCTTTTTTTTAAATTGCACTTCACGTATACTGTTTGGGTTTTTTTATTTTTTAACAAACTGAAGGTTTGTGGCAACTCTACCTTGAGCAAGTTTATCAGCACTATTTTTCCAACAACATATGCTTATTTCATGTCTGTGTCATATATGGGTCATTCTCACCATATTTCTAACTTTTTCATTATTATGCTGACATCTTTCATGGAGACCATGCAAAAAAGCAAATTTAATTGATAAATGTTACATGTGTTCTGACTGCCCTTTCCCTTTCTCTTTCCCTTTACTCAGGTTTCCCTATTTTCCAACACACAACAATATTGAAATCAGGTTACTTAATAACCTGATAATACTTACATACATACAAAAAAATACATACATACATACAAACCGACATATGTAAATACATACATATATGGAGATCACCTTTTAAATGCATAAATGGAATCTTACAGTAGATACTCCTCTGTTACATCTTTCTACTCCCTTCAATGTGATCTTTGCATGTTGGTAATAGTTATGATATAGTAAACATATCATAATTTATCCATTTTTCTGACAGGTTTTTGGCCCTTTCCATTACTGCAAACATTCTTGCTACTAAAAGGCATATACAGTAACTAAATTATTTAAATTTCTGTAGTGGATATGTATTTCTACACGATTTGAAAAAGCTAAAAACTCATAAACATTTTAAAAAAACTCACTTACTTTGAATTGGAAATAAATGTTTCAAGATAGCTCTGCTTGATAGGGCCCACTTTACTGATGCTAGTGCCATGGTAAATGATGAATGGAGAACCTTTCTTCATCCCTGCTTGAGATACAGAAATGTGTTACCTCTGGTAAATCAAAATGACAAATAAATTGAACACTGAAAGAACAAGAAAGGAATTACTGCAAGTAACATGACTAAACAACTTTCCATTTTTATGCAGTATCGAACAAAGAGGCTCATCATCAACATACAAGATCACCACCAGGTCCCTTACTATTTTCCTCCAAATGAAAACTTTCCAGCATCTCATGCATCACACCTCATAAGTACTCAGTAAATATCTAAGTACCCTTAGAAACAGTCATGCAGCCGGGCACGGTGGCTCGTGCTTGTAAGCTTCAGCCTATGAAGAGGCTGGGGCTAGGGATCGCGCCCGTGCGAGACGTAGTTCCAAAAAAAATTTTTTTAAATAGTTGGGTGTGGTGGTGTGCGCCTGTTAATCCCAGCTACCTGGGAAGCTGAGGCTGGAGATTGCTTGAGTCTGTGGTACCCCAGGCAACGAGAGCCTGCAGTTCCACGGGCAAAAATAGCAAGACCTAGTCTCAAAAAAAAAAAAAAAAAATAGAAACAGTCATGCACACACACAGTAAATAGAGTAGCCTTCTATGTCTGATGTACAAGCTCCCAGGTACCAAACAAATCTTAGTACATCTTTACTTACTACTTGGAGTATATTGTTTCTGATTATATGAACATTAAACAAGGTCTATTCTGGTTTAAATATTAATTTAGAGGAATACATATAAACGTTCTTTAAAATAAAATTGTACCATTTTACATAGCGATTAGGCTTTTAACTTTCCAAGATGCTTTCATTAACATTTCATTTACTTTCATATTAATTATGTGAGGTGTCTTTAATTCATGATGAAACTAAAGTACAAAATTTAAATGACTTGCTTCCAATAATGCTAGAGTCGGTGAGATTTGGGGCAAGTGATTAATTCACGGTCCCGTTTCTTCCCATGGTAAAATGGGGAAAATAATTATAACCTTCAGGGCTATTTCGGCTTCGAAGACTACCTATTCTCTTCTCCCACAGTAATGAAACGGAACTAGAACTCAGGCCATGCGCTTATTTGCTAGACGAAACTAAGCAAGCTGAAGTCTTGCCGAGTCAGTACGTTGGCTCCGCCGTATCTGAATCCACAGTGTGCTTTTTTTTTTTTTACACCATTTACAATTTATACAGCGTGCGCTTCACTGGCTTGCAAAGCAGGCATCTCCATCTCATACATTAAGAACCGAGGCCCGAGAAGTCAAACGAGCATTTGCCCGTTTAGACATGCCGTCATAGACTGCATGGATGGGACCCATGTCTTCTGACCACAAACTCAGCAACAAAGTATTATTCACTCCAAGGAGACAATTCCAGAGGGGAAGCCCCCTGGCCTGGAATTCAACCTTGAAATAAAAGCTATGGAGCTCCTCGGAGGGCCTGAGGTTGCGGAGCACGCTGCACAAGCACCGGTTCCAGATCGGGAAAATCTGAAAGACGACCACCAGGGGAAGTGTCTGAAGCCACAGCTCCGTCAAGCTCTACTAAGCGCGTGGCCGGAGCACGAGGAGCGTCCACAGGAAGCTCGCGCCCAGGGGCCTGCCCTTCTGCAGGGCTGCCCGAGTCCGCTGGCACCAGTGAGTTCCTCCGGTTGCTAACGACAAATACATAACCTTGACACCTGCCGGTCAACTTTCTGAGCCATGCCAGCTTTTAGGGACTCCTTAGCCGAAGGAGGAGTGAGCAGCAGTTACCTTGCGAGCTGGTCACCAAGAGGCCGCCATCTTGCCTCAATCCGGGTCCTTTGCGACCCCGCTCCACGCGCCTTCTGGCCCCGCGAGGCATCCTGGGAAATGTAGTCTTCGCAGGAAAGCGTCCAGAGTGCCCCGCGAACGCGAGGGTGTCGTCTGCGTGCTCCAGCCTTTAGAGTCTGCGCTTGGCTGCAACTTTCCCGCGTTACAGTTTAGCAAAATTACTGCCCCACGCGCACATCCTTAGAAAATAGCAAACACTTTAAGCTGATAGCAGAAAATAGAAGAACTCGAGCTCTCTCGATGGATGAGTTAAGCTTTCTTAGAGGAAAAGACGTTTCAGAGACGCACTGAAGCGATTGGGGTGAATTTGATATTTGAAATGGGGAAGTGGGGAGTCCCTTAACCGCTCGCCAGGCGCTGCATTCCCGGAATTGTTTAGGCTACTCATTACAGGAGTTAAAATATGCAAATTTGGAGGCCTTGCTTTATTATCTTATGAGAAAGACAGGGTCCCTAAATCTTTGCACTCTCTTCTAAGTTGCCAGCAATACTCTTCTCTCCCCTGCACTCAGGAGCACTGCCTTAAATTTTACAGATCTTGCTCAAGTATCATCTCAGAGTTACGTCATTAACATAGTCTCACAGTGCCCTGCATAACATGTTCCATTATACAACACATTTTCATCCGTTTAATGGATTTTTCATCCTTGGTTAATGGATTTTTTAAATTTTAATTTTGTAATTATCGTACAATATTGGTCATGTTTGCATGGGTGTAGTGTAGCTCTTAATCCCCACCCAATCCTCCTTCCCCCTTTTTCCCCTCTGTTCACTCCAACTCCTCTCGATGCGAGCTGTTGGTCCATGTTTGTTTGACCCGCTGGTCGTTTTCTTTTTTTTTTTTTCCATCTATGTCCTTTTTTTTCCTGGGTGTGGACTTGCCCTCCTGGACAGCAGCAGATGAGGCTGCTAGGATCTCCAGGAGTTGCTGAGGTGGCTAGGTCAAGCACATCGGGAACTTGTCAGACTGGTGTGGTGGCTTCTCCAGGATCCTTCCTGGTGTCTGTCACCTGTTGCTGGTTCTGTGCCCTACAGTTCTGATATTTGGGCTTGGGAGTGCATGGTTAATGTATTAATGTGTGTTTTTTACCGTATAATGCAAGCTCCACGAAGGCAGGGACAAGCATCTACCATGCTACCTAGGTCTATGAACCCAATATCTGGAGCTGTGGTTAGCTTGATCGTGGGCCTTCAGTATTTTTGAATGAAACAACTAGAGCGCAGCAGGTATCCAAGACAGTAGATCCAGCAGAAAACCAAGAAGATGACTCCCTGGCTGCCTTCCTTCCCCAGCTCTTGAACGTCAGCACTTTCCGCGATCAGATCCTGGTGAGCAGCCTTTCCTGTGATCAGATGAACATGACCCTCATCCTCCCATGTCTTTCAAATGTATTCGTTTTCCATCTAAGTTAGCCTCAGTCCATCTCTGTGCCTGTAACCAGGAACCCTGACTAAAATAGCCTTCCTCTCTTGTAATAATTTTACTAATGTTTCTAGCCACGCTCCATAAGGATGATTCAGTATCTTATTTGGTGTCAATATTTTACCAGCAGAAACTGGTATTGTCAATATTTTACCAGCAGAAACTGGCACTTAGTAGGCAATTGCTAAATTGAATAATTGAGTAAATAAGGCTTTTCCGGCATCCTATGTACCATATATATATATATTATATATATATATATATATATATATAATATATATTATATATATATATATCACAGAGTTTATCCTATCCAGTTATATACACATTTGTTTAAAAGTCTGTTTCCTGGCTGGACACGGTGGCTCGTGCCTGAAGCGGCTTGGGCTAGGGATCACAGATCGAGTCCCGCCTGGGGCCCATAGCGAGACCTAGTTCCAAAAAAAATAGCTGAGCGTGGTGGCGCACGCCTATAAACCCAGCTACCTGGGAAGCTGAGGCTGGGGATTGCTTGAGTCCGTGATACCCCGGGCAATGAGAGCCTGCGGTTCCATGGGCAAAAATAGCCAGACCTAGTCTCAAAAAAAAAAGTCTGTTTCCAGACTAGGAAACAACAAAGAGTGGGGTGTGAGAGAATGGATGGGGCACCTGAGGGGGGCAGGTACCCCAAAAACCATTTACTGAGATTGTGAGTTAAAGAATAAAAATAAATAAAATTTCTTTTAAATGTCTGTTTCCCTTACTAAACAGTAAGTTCAAGATCAGCGATCCTACCTCACTCATATTTAAAAGTCAGTTCCTAGGAAGGAACTGACATACTAGGCAGAGAGTGAGTGAGGGTTGGAAGGCCGGAAGGAGCGAATTGGTACCAGACATCATGTTACGAGTGAACACACAGGAAAGAAGAACATGGCATTCCATGCCTTGCAAGCGGACACATGTGGTGAGGCCAACAGATAAACAGACCACTCCTGTGAATATTAGTTAGGGCGTAATGCACAGGATGTTTTGGAAAGCATGAGGAAGAGTCCCTGGAGGGAGAGGAGTATCTGGAGAGGAAAGAGTCATCAACAGGCAGGTGGAATAGGGAAGCAAATGTGATAAAGGAGGAAGATGGGACTGAAAAGGCAACAGGTTATATGTGTGATGGTGTCAGAGAGGGTGGATGAGATCCATCAGAGCCATGCAAATCATAGGCCTTTCAAAGTAACAAATTATTCAGTGTGTGGTCTGTGATTGCCTTTGGCAAGTTGTGATGAGAAGAAAGCAATAGGTTAAAAAGAAATCAAGTGGCTTGGGATTAGAGAATAAGAGGAGTACAGCTTCCAACTGGTGAATGTAAAATGGTGAACTGGGTCTTCTCAGCCTTTTCTCTTTCTTCTTCTCTCTTTCTCCCATTCCCTTTTCCCCTCTTTTCCTTTCTTCCCCTCTCTGTTTTCTTCTTCCTTTATCTCTCTTCTTGCTCTTTTCCTTTTCCTTCTTTTTGAGGCCTTTCATCT
Source organism: Uropsilus gracilis (assembly GCA_004024945.1). NCBI lineage: Eukaryota > Metazoa > Chordata > Mammalia > Eulipotyphla > Talpidae > Uropsilus > Uropsilus gracilis. Next base: position 35,814 of record PVHY01002049.1, on the reverse strand, counting down.
GTTCTCCTGCACTCCCAATTGCTCTGTTTTGGGCTGGGGGCCTGTGCTCATGACTGCATCAATTGGCGAGCTTGTGGGGGGATATTAGCCCCTTGTGCAAGCTTAGAGTTGTGCTCTCCAGTTAGATTGATTAGTAATCGAGGCAGTACTTTGACCTCCATCTTAGTCAATCAGCTATCATTCCAGGAGGGGCAAGGGAGTTATTTCTTTTTCTTTTTTAAAAAATTTATCTTTGATCTTTTTTTTGGGGGGGTAGGAGTCATTTTTCATTGACCTCCTGAAAACCCAACAATCTGGAACATGAACGCTTGGGCCAAGAGAATTAAAACCGACAGAAAGATTTTGGTTTGGGGACGAAAGGGGCTAGAAAAATAGGCACAAAACAATAACAACAAAAAAGAATACTGTTGTTGAGTCGTTTTGCTTTCTAGAGAAGATCAGTTAATATGGAACAGTAGTTCTCAAGCTTTGGACCTTTCGCTGGTGCCTGGGTTTGTTAAAGACACAGGGATAGGGGGTTGTGACTGGCTCTCCTAAGATCTTCGGGGTGAGGGCATGTGGGATGGAGCTGGGGGTTGCCCCTGTATATTAAGCAACCTCTGAGATGATTCCACACTCTCCAAAGTTGTGATTGGCTCTAGAGTATACTGGCTGTTAAATCATCACACTCAGAAGAGAAAGTTTTCTGAACATTTCCGAACATTCCTATTAGTTCTAGAACTGGGTTGGCATTTGTCTGCAGAAAGCAAGTGACACAACTAAGAGGCAGATGAGAAATCAACAGGCATTCCGACAAACAGATAGTGGCAGGGGAAGAAGCAAGGTGACAGACTGAAGAGATCTGAGTGAGCTGCCCCAGCAGGAAAAAATGCAGAAAGGCTTTAAGATGAGTAGGTTGAATGAGTATCACAGGCAGTCAGTCAACAGCTGGAGGTGGAGAACACAGCATGCAAACAGTTCTCTTGGGAACCTGAAAGGGTGGCACTCAGGGCCAGAAGAGCCTGGCTTCCAGAGTTTTTGTTCTAGCCAGGCATCTGGCCACAGATCCTGAGTCACCATCTGCTGGAATCCTGTTTCCACTGGGAAACAGTCCAGAAAAAGGAACGCCATCTCCATTTGCCTTCATAGAAACAGCATGAGGCGTGCACAGAATCTCTCCAGGAAGTGGTATATGCACTGAAGAGAGCTATAACATTCCAGAATGCCTTAGAAAGCATAAACCATGAAATACAGTAACCCTAACCGCTCTGGTTCTCCTGAGACTCATCTTTCCCTAAGTCCTTTACCTGGAGAGAGTGCCTCTAGGACTCTGGATGATCCTACTCAGATGTGACTTACGGGCTGGTGTTGTGTTGGTTAATAATGTGTACACACTCAGCTCTTTCTGTTGAAGACATGAGTCGAGACAGCAGGCGTTTTGCTTTCTTTTTTAAAATCAGTGTACAGCCTTTTCTTCCTCCTCCACCCACTTCCTCCCTGAGTCAGTGTTCATGAACCCTCTTTGCACAGAAAACTCTTTCTTGATCGCCCACGAAACAGTTTTCCTAGGCTGTAAGAAACAATAAGGGTACTTGCAAACAAATACTTCTGCTGATGACTATTACTCATGAATTGAAACACGGCCTTTATTAAAGGTGACTGATAAACATTTTCCAAACTGATTTATTCTATTTTATCTCTGCAAAGCACAAGCTGTTTTGTAGAAAAGTTCTGTTACTCTCCAGGAAGTCAAATCACGAAGTTTAGCAATGAATATAAATATCCTGTGTTTTCTGAAAGTATTCACTTATGGATCATAAATCCTCAAAGGGGTGTTTATTCTCAGCTTATGGTCATTGCTTCATTCCCCTGACGATATTCGAGGATGCTTATGCAGCAGACAAAGCACAAGGCCTCTCTGATACATGAGAGGCAAAGATGGAGGCGATCCCTGACTTTGAAGAATGAGGCATAAACATTCTAAGATGGTACCTACAAGGTAAATCATACTTATGAATCTGCCATTACGGGACCAAAGAAGCATACCTGAATATTTAGTTGGGGTGTGGGGTGAAAAAAGGAAAGGAGGCAGTAACAGTGTTCTGAGAAGTGAAAGATTCTCATCGAACAGGCATCCTCTAATTTCTCCAACATGATTTTGCTGTTCTTTCCTTTTTCTCATAACGCAAAAGCACTTGCAGCTTGAATTCCAGAAGGAACAGAGACCAAAAAGAAAACATGAATAAGAGCTTGATGAAGAGCCAAAGATTAATTGGGTCAGATTTCTGCCTCCCACTTGCTGTTCAGCTTAGTGAAGTTATCTGGTCACTATAATCATGTATTCAGCATCACGGACCAGCATTCTTTTTTCCCACGTTTTGAGTATAGCACAACATTCATTCTTGAACAGCATCTAAAGAACTTTAAATGCATCATACATTAGACTGTTGCAATTAGTGAACTGGATTGTTTGTATTTTGAGTAGGTAACAGCAATACAGTTAAAAATCCAACAGCTACGATCGAGTGAAAATCTTTCTTTTTTTTTGAGATGAGGTCTTGCTATTTTTGCCCAAGGAACTGCAGGCTCACATTGCCCGGGTTACCATAGACTCAAGCAATTTCCAACCTCAGCTTCCCATGTAGCTGGGATTACAGGCACGTGCCACCATGCCCAGCTACTTTTTTGGAACTAGGACTTGCTACATGCCCCCCAGTGGGACTCAAACTGCGATCCCTGGCCTCAGCTGCAGCTTCCTAGGCTGCCGCTTACAGGCATGCACCACCATGCCCAGCCTGAAAAGTCTTTCTTTAAGTTTTGTCCTCCAACTGCCTAACACACCTCTCCTGAGGGACTTGATTCAGTTATTTTTGTGAATTCTTTTTTTTTTTTTTTTTTTTTTGAGACTAGGTCTCACCATTTTTGCCCATGGAATCGCAGGCTCATGTTGTCTGGGGTACCACAGACTCAAACAATCCCCAGCCTTAGCTTCCCAGGTAGCTGGGATTACAGGCGCGCACCACCACACCCAGCTATTTTTTGGAACTAGGTCTCGCTGTGTTGCCCCAAGCGGGGACTCGAACCCTGATCCCTAGCCCCAGCTGCTTCATAGGCTGCAGCTTACAGACACGAACCACCGTGTCTGACTTGTGAATTCATATTTTATAGGTAGAGTAAGTAGGATTCTTAGTCAGCTTTCTAACTTGAGAATAAACCTCATCTCAGCCCTGTAACAACCTGTCCTTCTAGAATATATCCTGTTCTACAGGACTTAGGTGAATCAGAAGTTGGTATTTTATTCCAGATGAGTATCATATGAGTTGTTCTCAATAGGAGGGAGTCTGGGGTGGGGGAATGAAAAAAAAAAAAAAAGAACACCTGGACTAGACATGAAAAAAGTATCCCAATGTGTTAATGCTCAGAGAATTTCCTGCTGGTTAACCATTCTTTGCTAAAAGTTACATTGTCAAGTTGTTAAAATTTGGTCTCCTGTGTCTGGTTCCATCATATTAGAGAAATAAAAACCCTTGCTAACTGCTACATAGGGTTCTAAGTACTTAATCTACATACCACTGAAGCTTCATACAGCCACATGATAAAGAAAATAAAGAGCAGCCAAGTTAAGCACATTTTAAATTTCCGAATCTAAACTGAGCTTCCAGCATCCTCACTCAATCTGCCTGACATGAACCAGTCTGACTGAGAATAACCAAAAGAAGGTAGAATCCAGGTGAAATGGCTAAACTGTTTTCAGTCCTTAAAGAGTCCAAAGAGGAGGTTGAGGGAATTTATCTAACTTTCTCCTGGACATTTTTCTTTATAGATAAGCAACTACAACCACCACCTGGAGCTCGGCTCCAAGACTGGGAACTGAGAACACGGAGAGAAAGCGGGCTCCCTGGAGACAGGGCACCTTGGAAAAGTGGCATCCAGCCACTGGACTCCTGTTATAAACGATGTCTTTTTAATTGGTTTGGATGAATAGGGTGCCTTCTCTGTCCTTGGTTACTGTTGCTCTACTTGTTTCTTTAGGTCTTTGGTCCTTGTTCCTGGAGTTATTTAGTTCCTCTTTTTCACAGAAAGACTGGAGTCATTAAAACTCCCAAATAATTTCACTTGATGAACCAGGTGCAGTGGTGTGCGCCTGTAATCCCAGATACCTGGGAGGCTAGGAATCACGTGAGTCCATGGGTTTGAGACAACCCCAAGCAACATAGCAAGACTTATTCTCAAAAAAATATGTGTGTGGTGGAGCACACCTGTAATCCCAGCTACCTGGGAGGCTGAGGCTGGGGATCACTTGAGTCTGCGGGTTTGAGACAACCCTGGGTAGCATAGCGAGAACTAGTCTCTAAAAATAAGTAAATAATAATTTCACTTGAGGAAATAAAAATTCTGATAACCCTGTGACAATTCTGACAACCAGTCTTGTCTCAAATTAGCCAGGGAAAGATTCTGCTCTGCGATCGGCCCCAAACCTCTGCCTTACTCAACTGAAGTAGTTCCAGAAATGGGCCTCCTCCCGCTGTCTATCAAGAATGAGCAGCAGGACAAAGCAGGGGAGAAAATTGTGAGTGAGCCCGTAACCATAAATTCCTTGTCTTTGCCCTGTTCCTCCATGCTCTGTTGCTATTTATTTTTGCAGACAACACCAGAAAAACAGGGCTAACCCCAAGATGGAGCTGGAAGTAAGGCAAGGCTTCAGCCACAACCTCATGATCATAGTGAAAAGTATGCCCACCGGTACCATGACAGATCTGGTCAAGAACAAGCTTGGAAGAAAAGGGATGTGAACGCAGTTCCTAAAAAACCTGCCTCTTTCTCAATAATCCTGCTATTGCAGACCTTTGTTGCTTTCCTTAGTTCCTTCCTATGAAAGTCCTGGCTTTTCCTCAGTTCGGGGACATGGCCTATAGGACCACGACCTCATCTCCATGACCTCACATTTGCTTGCTCCTGATTAAATCTGATTTCCTTTCACCAACCCTTGTCTCTTGAAGTTTTCCTTCTGAGTGGCAAGAAGTCAGACCCCCCAAGAATTCCTATAACAAAGGCATGCGATGACATATTGTTTGTACTTTTTGTTCTTATTCAAAAATCTCTCCTCAGATTTTTTTTTTTTTTTTTTTGAGACTAGGTCTTGGCATTTTTGCCTGTGGAACCGCAGGCTCTCGTAGCCCGGGGTACCACAGACTCAAGCAATCCCCAGCCTCAGCTTCCCAGGTAGCTGGGATGACAGGCGCGCACCACCACGCCCAGCTATTTTTTTGGAACTAGGTCTTGCTACGGGCCCCAGGCGGGACTCGAACCGCGATCCCTGGCCCCGGCCGCTTCAGAGGCTGAAGCTTACAAGCACAAGCCACCGTGCCCGGCTCTCTCCTCAGATTTTGTGATCCAACAAAATTATACATGATGTTAAATGCTTCGGGGACCTACAGAATTAAAACCTCTGAGGAAAGGGCTTAGGAATGCTTCTTTTACTCAACACTATAGGTGATCTTAAGGCTGGTGACACGCAGCATACTTGGACTAATACATCTGTGGTAGTTTGTGTTTTCCAAAGTTAGCTCAATCATATCTTTCATCACACACATTCTGCAAATTTCTTGAATCCTGCCACTCCCCTATCAAGGGGGTGGAGTCCAGTCCTCCTGCTTTTGAAACTGGGTGGACTTTTTCTGACTTAATGGGTTAATAGATGATTAAGATTGATGCCATGTGATTTTCAAGGCTAAATCAAAAGGTGGACGGTAGCTTTTACTTGCTAGAATATGCACTCTTGTTTGGAACCCAACCACAGTGCAGGGAGGAAGCCCAAACTGCTCCAGGGACAGGCCCACCCGGAACTAATAGCACTATCTTGTCAGCTTTGTGAAACGCAGCTGTGAGGCCAGTTGATCTGGCCTCAGTTAAGCTGCTTAGGATGCTATAAAAGGGAGCAGAGATGTGCTTCCCCTGTCAAAATTGCATAATCAAGAGCTCAAAGAATGACTTGTCATTCTAAGCACAAGTTTGAGCTGATTAGTTACGCAATGTTAGATAACTTGATTAGTATCTGACCAATCGCTGTACTCTATCACTCTGAATGCACTCTCTCTGAAATATTCTGAAAATATCTCAGTCTAATGTCACTTACTTTCTCAGATTTTTCTGATCACCTACCACTACTTCAGATTCCTGGTTATTTGAGATTCTCATTACTTCTGAGGCTGACTTCTTATCCAAAAAGGACTGGAGTTTATCTTACATACTATATAAAGGAGAGAACCCATGCAATCACTGAGTATTGTGCCCAGCACATATTTTCTTTTCTTGTTCTGAGTTTCTATTTTCTTAAAGCTTCCCCCCCCCCCTTTTATAGCTCAGTGCATTTTCTTATGCCTAGCATGCTCTTCCTTGTCACCTCTTCTATATCAGGTCAGTTACTCACTTTTCTTTAGGACTCCATTTCTCCTTTGGGAAATCTAGAGGGGAAACCACTACTTGAAGAACTTCTTATGCCTCAGTGTGCTCAAAAGCACACTGCAAGAACCTCTATTACAGTGTGTAACCCACGGAATTGCAGGTAACTGTCTCTATTTTTCTACTGGACTGCTGGAAAGGCGTCAACCTCTTTGTAAACGCACCCACTAACCTAGTACTTGGAACATTCATTCTCCAGACAGAAAAACACTGGCCAAGCAGTTAAGGGGTTCATATTTTGGCAGAGCTGCCTAGGAACAAAACGGTTCCACATCCTCCTGAAGAACTGGAAAAATCTCATTTGTAAAGTGGAGGCAAAACCTTTCCATGATCACCGTGAGGACGAAATAAAACCGTATCTGCAAGAAGCTGACCATAGAGCAAGCAGGCAAGCTTCAGGGCGTCATGTGATACTTCCCCCAAGAGCCTCACTTGCGGGCATCCCCGCTGTAATCCCCCTTGAGGACCCTGAACTCGACGAGCAATTTCTCTTTCTTTTCTTTCTTTCTTTTTTTTTTGAGACTAGGTTTTGCTAGTTTTGCCCATGGAACCACAGGCTCACGTTGCCCGGGGTTCCACAGGCTCAAGCAATCCCCAGCCTCAGCTTCCCAGGTAGCTGGGATGACAGGCGTGCACCACCACGCCCAGCTATTTTTTGGAACTAGGTCTCGCTACGGACCCCAGGCGGGACTCGAACCGTGATCCCTAGCCCCGGCCGCTTCATAGGCTGAAGCTTACAGCCACGAGCCACCATGCCCGGCCTGGCAATTTCTCTTTCAAGGATTATTCTGGTCTCTAATTCTCTCCTAGGCCGTCCCTGCAGGTAGCAACTCTATCTCAATTGCTGGAACGAGGCAGTCAAAGCCATTCTTTTCTCTCATCCCCAAACGCTACTCCAAACGCCGGCGTTTTCCCGGGCTGGAGGGGTGTGTCAGAAGGCCCGATTCGGGCAAAATTTAAACATAAAAAAACTCTCCGGTTCGGGTTTTCCTTTCGGGACCCACAGTTGGTTCGTTTTGCTACCGAGTCTCCGCGTCCCCCTCCCTTCGGGAGAAGCAGTCAGCACATCCCCCCACTCCGCAGTCGTTCCCCGCAGCGCCCCGGCTGCGCGCAATGCGGAGCTGAGCGAGCGAACGCGCGGCAAACGGGCGACGGCGAACGGGCGGCGAACGCCTGAATGGGCCGCGTCGGCCGCTAGGCCTCTGTGACGTCGCCCGCCGGGCGCGGGCGTGGTGCCGACACGGGACCCGCGGGCCGCCCGCTCCCCGCGCCCCCCCACTCACGAGGCAGGCTCGGCCCCGGCAGCCGGAGCCCCCCGCTGCCCCGCACCCCTCCCCCACGTCCCTGCCCCGCCGCGGCGCGTCACTTCCGCCACCCCGGACCCGGCTGGGGCGGGGAGCGCGGGGGAGGGGGCCAGGTCTGAGGGAAGCCCGCCCGCCCGCGCCCAGCCCGCGCCCGCGCCCGAGCCGGGACTACATTTCCCGAGGGGCCTCCGCGGCGGCGGCGGCGGCGGCGGCGGCGGGCGCGGCAACGTCCCCCGGAAGTGGAGCCGGGACTTCCACTCGTGCGTGAGGCGAGCGGAGCCGGAGACCAGAGCACAGGCCGCACTCGGGACCTGACAAGATGGCCGGGCTGCCCCGCAGGATCATCAAGGTAACCGCCCCGGCCGGCCTCCGGCCCCGCGCCCCGCTCTCGCCCGCCCATGGCCCGGGCGGCGCGGCCTCTGGCTGCGGGCCGCGCCGGGAGCCCCGGGACCGCGCCGAGAGGGTCCGGCCGCCGCGGCCGGGGACGTCGGGCGCTGGGCAGGGGGCGCCGGCGGGACTTCCGGCCGCGGCGGGGCAGCCGCGCGGGGGGACGCGGGGCTCCGGGCGACCGGCTGGCGCGCGGGCCGGGCCGGCCTGCGTTCTCGCGGGGCCCAGGGCTGCGGGGTGGCCGGGCTTGGGCGCGGGCCAGTGCGGCCGCTCAGACACCCCCCCCCCCGCCGGGCTGGGCCGCGCGGGGCTGGGCCGCTGGGCGGGGAGGTGGCCCGGTGCGTGCCCTGAACCCCTGAACCCCGGAGCCCCCCTCTCGGTCTGGGCGGGAGCGCGACGGCCCAGCCGTCAGAATGAATGAATCGGGAGGGCGAGGCCGGGCGGGGCCCTGGGCCCCGGGAGGCCCGCGAGTCCTGCGGCAGTCGGCGCCCTCCGCCCCGGGCTTGGGGGTGCGGGGTTTGGGGGCGCCGCGCCCGCTTCCGCGAGCTCTTCTCTCTCCAGCGCGTTTCCGGTCGTTATCTCGGAGAAGTGATTTTTTACGCTGCTGAGCCAACTCTTGAGGGGTGTTTCTCTTCGAGGGGAGCAGTCGGGCCCCAGCCGGGCCCCAGCCGGGCCCCAGCCGGGCCCCAGCCGGGCCCCAGCCGGGGGGTGGGAGCGCGCGGGCCGGGGGCATCTCGTGAAGTCTTTGTGCGTCTAGATTTGGGGCGCTTTCATGATTAAACCATGCTCTGGCTGCGAACGCTTCGACGACCCCCGTAGGGGACCCAGGAAAATTCGAGATTGGGGTTTGGTCCGTTCTCCACTGCCTCTTCTTAAATGCTCAGGTAGCAAGTGTCATGCCACCCACAAACAAACCCAAACCTTGAGGGCTTTTGCCCGAGTTTCATCAAAGACATGAGTTGAACTGCTGTGGCTTAATGTCAGTTAACAGTCGCTCTGTTGCAGCGTCCTTTTGTTGGCTGTAATCTGGTGGACGTGTAGTCACGTTCTTCCGAAGTTTTGGAGGAGATGCAAGCTAAGTGCAAGACCTGTTGAGGGATGGTGCTTCGTAGGACTGCAGTGGAATGATTGGGATGGGAGGTGTCGCGGACCTAAAGGTGCTTGGTGTAGAGGAATAAGGCGTTTCGTGAGGTAGAAATTAGACAAGATCACATTATCATTGTGGGCTGGAGTCTACTACTAGTGTGAACCTTCGCAGTGTGAAATTTGTTGTGTTACGGATTTACCTCAGATTCTAGGGCCGTTTAATTGCTAACGGCCTTGGATGGCAGCCTTACAGTGTGATTTTTATTATGATGTAGTAACTTGGCCCTGGTGGTCATGTTTATTGAGGCCCCATTTGAAAATGAGGGGTGGAAGAAAAGAGCAGTACACCGTCTGTCTTCAGATTTTTATTTACTCTTAGTTTATCGATGTAACTACAAACTGATACTCAAGATAAATCTGAGTATGGAAAACTAAAGTTTTGGCCTTTTATGTTTGCATGGTTCTGGAATACTCTGCAGTAGTGTGAAAAGCCTTGGATGACAATAAATTCTGTGGAACCTTGTTTATGAACTTACGGAAATGATAGGAAGTACTAAATTGAAGTTTTCATATTTCCATTCATATGCAAATAATTTAGTTTACACTAGGCATTTACATTTCACTACTTAAACCAATAGAGGCTAACTCATAGTTTTTCAGTGTCTTAATAGCATCTCCGTAATTAAAAGTGCCTTGACACGATTTTATCCTGTGGGAGTTAGGTGATTGTACTTTAATGCCATTTAAAACTTAAAAGAGCCTTTTCCTCTGGTCCCTAGGAATGAGAAGATTGGTTTTTTTTTTTGTGTCCATGGTTTTATATCATGTAGGTTTTTCCATAATAGATTTCCAGAATGAAGTTTGCCTCTCTGTTATCCACGATGCAAGTTCTGTGTGAAATGTTGTTGTGGTGGTGAATGGCTCTACTATCACAAATGAAGGGAACATACTTTTCATTAGATAGTTATTTAATATGATTCTGAATAACTCTAGTCATTATTTACACTTGCAAAATTCTTCAACCATTTGATACCTGCAGTAATCTTGTGAAATAGGAAATATATATATATATATTTTTTTTTTTGAGACCAAGTCTCGCTATTTTTCCCATGGGACCACAGGCTCACGTTGTCCAGGGTACCAGGAACTCAAGCAATCCCAGCCTCAGCTTCCCAGGTAGCTGGGATTACAGGCCCGCGCCACCACGCCCAGCTGTTTTTTGGGGACTAGATCTCGCTGTGTTGCCCCGAGCAGGACTCGAACCGCAATCCTTAGCCCCAGCCGCTTCATAGGCTGAAGCTAACAGGCACGTGCCACCCTGCCTGGCAAATATATTGTGTGATCTAAAAACCCACCGGACAACTTCCTTTTCCTGGGATCCTCAAACTAGCCAGTGACAGAACTTGGATCTTGACTCAGTGTGATCTTATGTGGTGTATGTAACATACGGTGTGAGCTAGTAACACCTGTACAGGCAGAAAGTGATCTTTTGACTTGCTGTTCAACTAGCTGCTAGCCCATTCAGATTCTTATTCCAATCCAGTAGCAAATTGTCTAGGACTACACTTGAAAGATAACCCAAATCAGACATATCCTTACCTCCCTCTGCCCCCAAGTATTTTTCAGATTTGTGGTATGTTGCCTGTCTCATTGTATTAGTTTCCTTCTAAGCAGCAGATAGTGTTACTTTTTAAAATATAGATCATAACATGCCCCCCTCCCCCAGTACTGCGCAAAGGTTCCCCATTACACTTAGAATAAAATCTTGGCTTTTTCATCCCCTAACTGCAAGGCTTGGGATATGCTTAGCTATGGGGTCATCTCCTGCTCTTCTTGCCCTTTCCTGTGCCCTGTAAGATGCTAACCATATTCCAGACTTATAAGGCTCCCCCCTCCCCCCAATAGCATTGCTTGCTTTGGAATATTGTGCAGAGGAGTGATATATATTTTTGGATCACATGCCATATTCTCAGAGAGGGTCTATCTTAACTATCCTGAAACACAATTTCCCTGTCCTTGGTCCCTATAGTTCTTTCTCCGTCTTCCCTGCTCTTTTGTAGATCACCGCTACTCAGAGTTGTGTTATTTATTTACTGTTATTTACTCCCCTCCCACTAGAGTTCCATGAAGGCAAGGACTTTTGGACTACTTGGACATTGTTCTAGTTTCTAGAATTCATAGTAGGCGCTGAAATATTGAATGATTCATTGAATGAAGGAACTTGAGTCTTCAGAAGAAAGCTTTAGGGGTGTTCTGTATTGTGATTCGACTTTATTACTGCGTAGTAGACTCATTCTGAACCTCTTTCTGAGCTAGAAGTTATTCTCTAACTCTTCCATAATTTCACTAAAAACCAAATTGGTTTCATCGATGAGGAGCAAACTTTTGAAAGATTCTGAAGGGTATAGAGAAAATGAACACTTTCATCTTTCCTTCACCTTTCCAGTTCTCCTCCCCAGACAACCACTATCTTCATTGTGTAGCCTTCTGGAGGGAGAAGAGACTGATGTATATGTTCAACCTATTTCTCCCCCCCTCCCCCTCACACACCCAGTAGATCTTTGGGGTGACTCATTTTTTAAAAAAGGAGTGTCTTATGGAACCTGCCGTTAAACCTTAATTTTAGTAGGTACTTACTGATGACTTAGATTGTCCCCACCATTTTCCTCTACAAACAATGCTGTCGTGACTAGTCCTAGATGTAAGTGGTATTTTACACATGTAAGTTGTAATGAGTCTTTGTAGTTCTGTGTTTAACCAGAACTTTCCTTTTTCTCTCTCCTCTCCTAGGTCAAAGCTCTTCAGTGTTTGAAAGTGACTGAGCAATTAAAGCTTAAAGTCACCTAGATTAAAAGTATTTAAATAGGAGAGCTTCCCTGATCCTCTGTCATAAACAAGAAGCAGTTATTCTCAGAACAAATCTAATGAGATAGGTAACTGTGACATTGGTCAAAATAAGTTTATTTCAGTTTTAGAGTTTATAATGGTAGTGATAATTGCTTTGTCTTTTCAAAGTTAATAATGAAAACAGTAAAATACAGCCTTACATACCCTTCAAGGAATTAAAACCTAGCAAACCAATATACCAAGGCTAGATTTTACCATTCTCTTAAAATTTACTTTTTTCTCTTTGAAAAGACTTAGCTTTAAATTCTAACACATATGATTTGACTTTGCACTGAAATTTGAGTTTTATTTTTTACTTTAGTAACTTTGATTATTAAGAATATAGATACTTTTTTAAATCGTTATTTAAAAGCTACTCGTTTTGCCGAGGGCATGGTGGCTCGTGCCTGTAAGCTTCAGCCTATGAAGCGGCCGGGGCTAGGGATCGTGGTTCGAGTCCCGCCTGGGGTCCGTAGAGAGACCTAGTTCCAAAAAAATAGCTGGGCGTGGTGGCGCGTGCCTATAATCCCAGCTACCTGGGAAGCTGAGGCTGGGGATTGCTTGGGTCTTTGGTACCCTGGGCAACGAGAGCCTGCGGTTCCACGGGCAAAAATAGCGAGACCTAGTCTGAAGAAAAAAAAAAAAAAGCTACTCGTTTAATTCTAGTAGATAAGGTAATTTTTCCCTTTTATCACCACATGACAGGTTTATTAAGGAAAAGAGAAAAGTGGGAGAGATGCCTGTATAAGATACAGATGGGCAACCTTAAAAGACTTGATCTGCAGAAAAGACAGGTTTTTTAATAAAGTGATTTGGAAAATTGGTCCATTTTTAAGCACTGAAAAATCTTTGATAACGCTTTTCTCATTTTTGTGTTAGAACAGCATGAAAAACTTATATGATGAAAATGGACTTGTTTTATTTAAAACAGCTTTAGGAAATGTAAACTCCTATAGTAATTTGGCAGGATAATGTGGTTCTTTGCTCTTTCAGTTGTTCCAATTTAAGAATTTTCTCCTTCCCAGGACATTAAGCCATGTTTTTGCTTATGACTTCTGAGTATTCAAATTCTTAGCTTAGTTTAAATTCCCTTCATTATTATGAATTCTAGGTTGAGACCCCTTGGATTGCTTCTAGAAGTGATTCAACTTTGGAGCTGTGAAGATACTGCTTAATATGCCACCTAATGTTTTTATTATGACATGTGGGCATAGTTGAAAGTAAGTTAAAGATAGCAGGGAGTGGAGTGTTATTTTTTAAAGCTCCTGTGTTGGGTATTTTGTTCAGTTCAGATTGATGATTGACTCAAAATAGAAACCGAGTTGCATCAAATTATTAAGCAGGACCAGGCACAGTGGCACGCACCTTTAATTGCAGCCTATGGAGCGAGGCTGGGACTAGGAATTCTTGAGTTCTCAGGTTCGAGACCCACCTGGGACAATATACCATGTAGCAAGACTTAGTGTCAAAAAATAGCTGGGCATGGTGACATGCGCCTGTGATCCCAACTACCTGGGAGGCTGAAGCTGGGGATCGCTTGAGTCCGTGGTACCCCAGGCAACGTGAGCCTGTGGTTCCCTGGGCAAAAAATAGCAAGATCTAGTCTCAAAAAAACCAAAAAATGAATTATTAAGCATTTTCTGAGTGATGCTAAGTGATGATGATCTCAGGTGTTATGCATTTGCTTGGTGGAAGTTCTGAGTTTTTTCTACACTTGTTACCCTTGACAGCCATAGAGATTTATTTACACTTTGGAGAACACCATCCTTTTCCTTCTCTGATGAAGCGTCTTTAGGTCAAAGAAGTTGGTTATTAGGATTTCTGACTTTGTAAGTCAGTATCTTTGCCTTTTTCCCCATACTCTGTAATAGGTTGGTTTACCTGTGCAAATGGATTTTTTAAAAAATGGCTTACTCAGCAGATTGAAGTAGTGTGGATTCTGAGCATATGTTTAAATCAGAGTTATGGATGCATACACACTTGTAGTCATAAATTGTAGTAAATAAGTGAATGAGTTTCCAGCATAGGGCTTTAAATACTACCCTTGTCCCCACAGTACTGACTAATGTGCAGTAATCACTGTTACATAATTTTACTTTTTGAAAATAAAGTGGCTCTGAAAGGCATAGTCTGTATAGTAATGTTACATTATAGTCTTTTTGTGTGTGTGTGAATGGGTTGAAATTTTCTTTGCAAATGTAGTGCGCTAGGGGCATCACAGATACACAAATTAGATGAAATAATGAGAATCAGTTAATTTCAACTGAAATCTTACCAATTTTTAAAATTCTTAACAACTGAATTTTTAAAATTTTTTTGCTTTTTAGTTGTTAAATGCAGTCATCTTTAATTTGTAGATTAGCGAGATGCCAGGGTCACGAGGGTCTGAGAATTGGAGAAAACTGTGACCCTTGTGGCTCTGGTGGCAGGATCCCTGTCTGTGTGGTTGGAAGAACTGAATGCTGGTTAAGAGCCCTCAGTGAATCAACAGAATTCTTTACCCATTCTTCCCAGAGCATTCTTCCCATTGAGGGCATTTTATATTTGTTAGAATGCTGGATGCAACTATTTTTAAATCCCCTAGGGATATTTGGGCATAGAAAGTTTCAAAGTTTTAAATTGGCCTTGCAAATTCAGCTGTTTCTAAATAGGATTCAGTTATAATAAATATAAAGTGTTTTGCATATTGGCTTCAGAAATTTAGTGTTGACATATTTTGCTCTTCTTTTTAATTGGCTTTTTTCCTCTTCAGATTTTCAAACTCCTTAGTAGTTCAATGCCATCACAGTATGCCTCCATTAGTTGCTTGGTCTGTTCTAGGCAAATCAGTCTTTGTTTTCAAACTCTATATCTTGTGATTGAAGGCATTTTAGGCAAGAACAGACTAGAACAAATATTGCAAATATTGTATTAGTTATTTACTTTGTGATTTCTTTTGTAGTTTACACTAAGGAAAATGTTATTTCTACAAAGTTCCTGTTTTCAGTGACCCATAAGGATAGTCACGTCATCCCCTTTACCACCTACTATAGGGCAGAGTCAAAAGTGACTTTGGTGTCTGTTAAGAGTCAAGACAATTTTCAACTTTCTATACTAAGGCTTGTCTGCCTTTTTATTACCCATACATAAGATATTTTTCTGTTCAGTTAAATGGACATTTATTGAATGCATAATATGTATTAAGCACTGAGTCAATCTGGTAGACATCCCTGTTTAATGGAAAACAGTTTTAAAAGAAGAAACTACATTGAGCTACAGTGCTATGGACAAATTGTGTGGGGATTACCGTAGACTGAGGATGAAAGAAAGGCATGTGCTGAAGGAATTGATTTTAGATTTGGAGAGAAAGTTGGAGAGTGAGGTTTGGACAAAAGAAATAGCAGATAAGAAAGCTGAGAGAGCAAGTAGCATCTGGAAATCCAGTATAATGAATATTATCGATTATAGAGTTATGGAACTAGGGTTCCATCAGGAATGCTGTTAATTCTAAGTTCAGAGTTGGCATCAAGAACTGTTGATCAAATAAAACTTTGATAAATTTTGAATTGTTAAATTCAGACTTAGTCGCTAAATCATAATTTACCACAATATGATGTAGCAGTTCTTCTTAGAATGGATTTTTATTATCAGATGGTTTTTATTATGTGAATCAGTGGCATCTTACTGAACACTTGTTATATATTAGTATTTTAAGCTTGTTACTTGCATTAGTTTAATTCTAACAGCACTCCTGTGATGTGGAGATTAGTATTTTTCTTATTTTACAGCTATTAAAAACCTGCACAGAGGGATTAAGTAGCTGGTGGGGGTGTACTATAAACCCAGACAGTGAGGTTCTGTGGACTGAGGGTGCCTTGGATGGAATAGCCAGGGAGTATCTGTAATGCAGGTGTTTTTATAGTTTATAATTTCGACGAATGAAGTGGAAACGCATTTATGTGTGGAGTAAATGCTTAGCTTTCTTGTTTGTTTTTTATCAGTTCTTTGTATTGTAGATTAGTTAGAGGTTTTTGCACAAGTGAGTCTCTGAATTGTAATAGTTTGCCCTAAAATGGAATGTCTCTGGTCTAGGATGGCAAAATTCTCTCCTGCCCACCTGGGTCTATTAATTGGGGAAGTTTGGACTTCTGAAAGAAGGAACTAAAGAGCAGCTATTCCTTTTTCCTACTCAACAGCAAAATACATTTGAGGTGTCACTGAAACAGATCATAATCTCTGTTAATTTTAAACAGTGCTGCTTAAAATTTCATAAGCCTAAAAATAGATTGTCTTATACTCAGGAAGATATTGTTTTTTCCTCTCGAAGATATTTGTACCCAACTTAATTTTCTCACTCCCATTTGGAGTGAAGGAAAGTGCTTTTCCATTCTTCCTGGATCTGCTTTTATTATAATTCTTGGTTTGGCTTTAAGGGAAAAAAGTCATTTCTTTTTACAGCTGGAGTCACAGTGATTTACAGCTGTGTAGCTTGAAGTTTTTTGCCTTTAGTCATAAAAAAGTTATTCTCATTAAGTAAGATTCAAAAAAATAACCACTCTGTCCACCCATTTGTTGTCTTTGTTAAGGCAGAGGTTGAATTAGGAATGTTTTAAGCTTTTTTTTTTAAGTTACTACCACTGACTGACTAGAGGTCTGTGAATGCTTGACCAAACTGCCTATTTCTTACCAGACTCTCCTATTTTAATTGGGCGGGCAACTGGTGTGTTGACTGAGAGTGGTAGCAACTTGGAGATACTTTTGCGAACACTTGTTGTAGAATTATCTGGAGTGTTTGTAAATTTAACAGTCACCAGCCCCAACATTTGAAAAGCACACACTAAGTTCTCAAGATGGTTTTAGTGGAGGATACAAGTAAAATCATAACAGCCAGTATCTTCTCATATGCAGAAAGCAAAGATCCAGTGGAAACACTAACGATAGGACAATGTAGGTGGAGAAACCAAGATTGGCTTAGAGAAAGAATTTTGCAGGGGAGACAGCTGAGTTGAATTTTGAAGGATATAAGTAGGAAAGTGGGAAAGGGAGCAAACATCAGTTATTAAAGGTTAGCCGAGTCACTCTAGGAAGCTGTTTGATCAGGGCTGAAGCTTCTGTAACATGAGTCAGCACTTCTTTCCTTGGTCTGTAGATACGTCAAATCTAGTCTTTTAATTTGAAGCAGTTTTCTTCAGAAGTGTAGTCATGTATGTATGTATTCGTTAGCAGAAATTCAGTTAATATACTAATTATGTTATATGTAAAAATAATAAATAATAGATGATTTCCCCTTCACTCTGTTTTTGTGATTCCAATCTTCAGTTTG
Organism: Uropsilus gracilis; assembly: GCA_004024945.1. NCBI lineage: Eukaryota > Metazoa > Chordata > Mammalia > Eulipotyphla > Talpidae > Uropsilus > Uropsilus gracilis. The sequence goes on along the minus strand of PVHY01002049.1, from coordinate 18,408 downwards.
TAGATAAAATGATAGTCTTACTTATTGTGGAAGAAAAGTCTAAATATTTTTTTTGAAATACAGTTCATATGTCATAAAACCCCCCCTTTTAAAAAAAAATGTACCATTTGGTGGGACTGTCTAATTCCAGGATATTTTCGTCACCTCAGAAGAAAAATTCTGTGCCGGTAACAGTCACTCGCCACCCTGCTCCCTCAATCCCTGGCAACCACTTGCCTCCTTGTTGTTTTTATGGAAATGAAATCTTATGACTTCTTGTGTTTGACTTATTTATCATGTTTTCAAAGTTCATTCATACTGTGGCATGTGTCAGTACTTAGTTCGCAGTGGATTTTTTAGCTGAAGTTTTCTAAGTAAGTACTTTGAGAAATGCAGTGCCAAGTGAAGCAAAGTGGAAGTTTTAGGTAGTAAATAATGTATATTGGTCCCCACAAAGCAAAACATTAGAAACCTGCACTGCTTTGGGACATTTAAGAAATACCCTTCAGCTTTGTGCATCTTTTTTTAATTGTTAGAAGTCGTCTTTATTCCTAAAGATGAAGTTTGACTGGTGGACCCTGTGCGGCGTATGAACCAATTCTGGTGAATAATTGGTAGGAGTCAGTTTTGATTTTTATTTTTATCTAAAGGATTGAAAAACGTTGATACCTTGGCCAATTCACGGTCCCCAGGTCTTGGTTATTTCTCATTCCTATGTAAAAGCTGATGATTATATATGATCCATTTAAGCAGACTTTAAAGCAAAAGGAGAAAGCATTTATCATGCAATCATTGAACTGATTTTTTCCTTTTGGCTTTTAAGCTGACAGGTAATTAAAAAAAAAAAAACCCTCCCAACTCTGAGACTGAATAAGCAGCAGCAGTATTCTGAAATAAGCTTTCCAGTATAACTGACACAAAGATCTATATCCTATCTGCTATGATAGTGTTAAAGTTCATTTTCCTTGTGTTCAAAGCTTGGACCTCTTCTCACTGTGTATTCTCTGGAACACAGTCACTTAAACACTCAGTTCATATTGCTCAGTGATTCTAAAATCTGGCATGTAGTTTCAGATCTCTCCAGTTACCTGTTTTTTTATTTCCACTTAGGTGTGTTGCATTTAACATCAACTTTCATTTTTAAACAGTGTGATGTGTTCACTTATGTCACAATGTTTCTTTTTATTAAGCACATCAGTGTTAACTCAGTTGCGGAAAGTTTATTCTTCTTCCCCTCCTTTTTGCCCTCTTCCACATTCAGTTTGTTAATAACCAGATTCAGCCCTGCAGGTGCCTGTTTTTCCTAACCCTGTCCTGTCTTCCCTCCTACCAATAACCTTTATTCTGGTGGCTCTTATCCTCCTAGATTTTTTGGCAATAATCTCAGACTGCACCTCCCTGTCTTCGTGGTTTTATAGATGTGTGTTATCTTTCCATTTCTTACACTGCCATAGAAACACAGATCTGCTATTATGTGTAGAGTGGAGTTCAGACTTCTTAATTGGGGATAGGAGGTTTTTGCACACCCTGACCTTTTTATTGTGCTTATTTTGTTGATACCCCCTCCCTTCACTCCCCTCTGCTAGGTACTGTTTGCCAGTCAAAATGGTGTGTTTTTCAACTTCTGAATTGTGCCTTTGGCTGTGAAGGGAACATCCTTATGTGAAATATGTCTGCCCAGCATTCTGTTGCTTGGGTTTGTTTTCTCTGTGTCCTTGGGAGAACCTTGGCAAAACCTTGGCTCTAGTCATCTTGTTCATATCTGTAGTATCAAATAGATGGTTTAGGAACTGTATTTCTGGGTATGTCGTAAAAAGAAAATTTGAGTCACTTGCTATATCTTCTGGACTTCGGTTAAGACATTCTGGGAAACAAATGTTGGTCACATTGTTAATGGAAAAACTCCTTTCTAGGAAAATTATTTTTGACAAATGAAAATTGTGTGGATTTAAGGTGTACAATGCAGTCTTTTGAGATAGGTATACATTATGAAACGGTTACCAGAAGCTAATAGCCATCTTGTCTCACAGTTAACTCTTGGTTGTAGTGGTTGGGACCCTTGAAATTTTCTCTCAGGAATTTCAACTATGCAATACAGAGATTAACTGTAGTCATTGTGCTATACGTTATTAGTTCCCCAAGACAAATTTATCTTTTAATTCAAAGTTTGTACTCTGACCAGTATCTTCCCTTTCCCTCTTACCTCCTAGACTCCAGTAACTATCGTTCTGCTCTCTATGAGTTTGACTTTTTTTTTTTTTTTTTTCAGATCCCACAGAGAAGTGAGATCGTGTGTATTTAAAGCCTTCTTATGTCTGGGTGTTTTCACTTAGCATAATTCAAGTTTCTTCTTTTTTCAGAGTTGATGAAAAAGATTATTTAAACTTGCTCTTTGTAACCATTGGAAAAACAAAATATAGTTGACCTTTAAACACCATGAGTTTGAAAACTGGGATAGTCTACTTATCTTTGGATTTGTTCTGTCTGGGTTTTGTATTCATAGTTTCAGTCAGTGGAGCACCATGTAACTTGAGTATCTGTGGATTTTGATGTAGAAGTGTGAATGTTCCTGAAAATAATTTCCAGTGATGTATGGGGATTTTCCACCCTGCAAAGGTTAGCCCACCCTAACCCCCTCCTTATCTAAGGACCAACTGCATTAAACTAGGTCAAATGCACATATATACTTTCATGATTCTCACACATGCTGGCTTTTTGTTTTCTATTTACTTGATAATACTGGGTTAGTTGTGACAGGACCATAAACAAGGTGTTGGAGGACTCCCAGTGTCATGCTTCTTCATTGTAGAGTTTTTCTCAGCACATTTCCTATACTGGGATGCAGCAGACTGCAAAACCCAGTCCTTGCTGGCCTGGACTGTTAGTGGGCAGGCTTTTTATTCACTGTGCCCAATGGATGTGAATTAAGAAATATTACTTCTATGAAAAAAAGTAGACCACGCATGTCACTTTTTATGAGTAGCCAGGTTTCAGCAGTGTTACTATTACTCAGAATGCACACAAGTACTTCTTTATTCCCAAAGTGCTAGTTTATTTTTTGAATTGGATCATTAACCCAATTATGGTTTAAGAAAAGATAATGTATCTTTTTAAAGCCTCAAATGTTGCATTCTAATCCCAAGGATGTACTTTATAATTAAAAAATTATATATGTGGTATCATTATAGTAATCATACAACTGATGTTAGGTAGCAGGTGCTTTGAAAAGTGTGATTACTTGTGAACAACAGAGATACTGCCCATTTTGCTCATCAATTCTTGTCACATTTTTGTTGAAAAGTTCCGTAGTGGAAGTGAGAAAGACTGAGAAGGAACATTTCTATATTCTGATGGGAAGAGCCCAAATAGTGTTTCCGTCCTTAATCTAGAGTTGTGAGCCTATGTTTTAGATTTACTGACTCCATAAGCTGTGTGCAGAATTGCCAGATCCTAAATCTTGTATCAAGGAAGCTGGAGAAAGGTGGTTGAGGAGAAACTAGTTGTATGGTGGTTGGGAGTCTCAGAAATTTCCCCAGATGATGAAATTTTGTTTGGGTTATTCACACCAGATAGGACTTGCTTCAAGCATATTATCTGACTGTTCTGATTGAAGGTTGCTGCTTTCAAAGGCCAGAAAAGGTGGATGGATCTTCTTTGCTATTGGTGTTAGTCCTCACCTCAGTGAAACTCATTTTCATACCCTTTGCTTCCTGAATTTGATTGTTTCCTAGTTTGGGATGTGGGTGTTGTGGCTTTACCTGTTTCTAGTAGGGGGTTTGCGGAGGTCTGGTGACCGTGGGTGCTTGCATGCGACCTCTAGGGTTGACATAGTCTTTACTAACTTGCCTGCCTTTCTGCTGCCCAGCAGTCCTTTGTGTCCTCCGGGAGAGCAGAGGCCAGGGGCGATGAGGTGGTAGTACTAGGTGATGTGTGCAGGCGGTTGGGCTCGTGGTGAAGCTGGCAGGTCTCTGAACAGGCAAGAGCTGTGCAGTACAGAGCTGTTACCTGGCATGACTGCAAGAGAAAAACATTGTGAAGATACTGTGGCTGTAGGAACTCCAGGAAGAAGCCACTTCCTCTGCTAAGTCTGGAGGTGAGGGATGGGGAGCTGAAAAGATTGAAATTGTTGAATTTTAGGAACTGGGGAGGAGTCCCCGTTGCGGTCTAGATCTCTGACGAGAGTCTGTGTCTCTAGAGAAAGGGGATGATGATTGAGCTGGTCCTTTCATTGCCGGCTAAACTGCAGATTGGATGAACCCGTGTTACAGGAGTGCTGGGTGGTGCTCACGGGCATCAGGTGGATGGGAATACCAGAAAGAGGCAGAGCCAACCTTGCAGTTTCCCTCTAGCACCCTCCCCTTCCACACGTATCCCCCACCCCTGTCTGGGGAACTTTAACGGGAAATCCCTGGGAAGGAAGAAATGTGATTTGCAGCTTCCCACCTCCAGAATCACCAAACACAAAGGGAGGAGTGAGAGACTACATCTGGCACACCAATTTCCTGGTGCAGAGACTTTATTTAAAGATGGAAATTAGCCTCACCTTCTCGCCCAGCCTAGGATAGATAGGAACGGGCTAGAAGCCCTTGAGATGTGGCAATACTTGACTGCAGTCTTGTTGGCTTAGGGATTTTAAAAGGTCTTTAAAAATGGTTTTGTCTCAGTTAAGTTTAGGGGAGGAACTCCCATTGCCCTTTTTGACTGTTAGGTTCTTTTTCAAGTATTATGTATTACAGATTCTTTAAAAATCTTTTTTTTTAGTTGATTGCACACATAGGTTCTTTTTAAAGTAAGCATTATATACTGTAGAGAAATGCCTTTGTCCCAAGTCAGTTGATTCTTTTCTTAATTTATCCAGTCAACCCTCCAGTCTTCAGGGAAATCAAAATTGTGCCTTTAAGCTAATTTGCTAGAGGAAGGGAGATTCAAGAGAGAAAATGCCAAGGAAGACAGGCAAATGCTGTCTTGAGAGTTTCTCTTATCCTTGGTGCCTTTCTTTGCATCCATCTCTGAGGACATAGCCTTCAGGTCTTCATATACTGTGGGAACAAATTGAGAAACATTTTTTGTTTTAACTCTGATACCTTTTAGTCATAACTCTGTCATTTATCTAATGTGAACGTACAGGTGTGAAGTGCTGCTGGATGCTGAAGAGTTCAAGTTCTAGCTGTGAAGTGTGAAAAGGCCCGTCCTTGATGCCAGAGTGGGCTCTGTGTTCTAGCACCTGATAGGTTTCTGTGCATGTTTCTATAAAATGCTTGCGGATGGGATTCTGATTGTTACATGGAACAATGATGTGAGTTTCCACATCAGTTTTAAGACCTCAGTGTTGATCAGTGGTATCTCCTAGTTCTAATGAAACTCATCTAAGGCTCTGCAAGTTCAGGGTCTTGCCCCAGAATGTTCAGCAATCTGTCAGTTTAAAGACAAAAAGGGTTTCCTTTTGTTTGGGCTTCCAGGGTTATCTCACTGCTGCAGCTGAGCCCTTGCAAAAGAACCCACTCATTGAAGCAGTTTGCAAATTTAGGTTTGTTTTTGGTGGTGGTGGTTTGTTTATCAGGAGTGTGCAGCCAATTCTTACTTCTTTACTCCTGCTTTGCTGTACTGGTCTCTGATGCCTGGTCACAGAGTGTACCTCCTAACCCCAGTCTCAGGCACCCCAGGTGAATAAAGAACACTGACCTGAAAATTAAGACTCAGTTCCTGACTTCAGTAAGCTCAAGATGAACATTCTGTATTTTTTAACCTTTTTGGTTTTATTAAGGTTTATAGTTTATGTACAACTAAGTACAGCCATTTTAAGTATATGAGTTGAATATTGACAGATGTATACAGCTGTAAAGTACCGTCTCGGTTTTTGTACATTCTGTCTCCTCCATAAAATTATTTTACTGAAGTACATCTCATTTCTAAAGAAGGAGTATTATTCTGTGGTTGTTGGGTTCTTTTAGAGACTCAGACTATCCTCATGAAGTGGATGAATTTTAACTTGCTGTTTATTATTGTCCACAGGTACTCTATCTTGTCTTTCTCAGATGTAAATTTGCGCTTATTTCAGTTACATTAAAATATGAGTTGTCTGGGTTTATTTCTACCTCTGACAAAATAATCGTCTCAAATCACAGAAAAATAAGAAATAGGCTGTTAAACTAGATTTCTTGAAATTATTTAACTTTTAAAACCGAATTGATTCACTAATACATGGGACATAGGAAAAACAGAAGACCAGGAGGAAAGGTCAAAAAAAGCTAAAAAAACAAACTGAAGTTCACAACTTGGGGGGCGGGGGGTGAAGGAGGGAACAACTAGGGAGGGGAAGCCCTGGGGATTACAAAGATGTGAAATAATAATCTATACAATAAAGTATTTAATTAAAAAATTAAATTAGAACCAAATAGATAATTGTGAAACGCTGAAGTTGCTTACCTTGTATTAGTTTTCTTGAGCAGTAATATTTCAAATTCTTCCAAAAACCTTGACTGAATTTATCAACCAATTTGTTATATCAACCAGTGATTATTACCAAAATTAAGGTAAATGACTATTAGATCATCAAAACTACTAATGGGCCAAAGAAAGTTAAACCGGCTATCACTGGTGGTTAGCATTTATTTGGTCCTTTAAAGGAAGGTTTGAATGTAAGTATGAGTGAAGATTTATTTGGGTTTGGAATTTAAAAAGGCCATTTACAGCCCCCAACTGACTCCTTGAAGCTGACCATTCTGGAAGTTCTCAAATCTTCTTTTACCTGGTGTAGTTCTTCCCTCTATGAGTTGAACTTGTAGAAGTTAGATGTGTTCATTGACTTGTGTAGACCTTGAAACTCCCCGTGGTGTTCAGCCCTGGCGCTGCTCAGGGGTCACTTGTTACCTTTTACTTGACTGTCCACTCTCAAAGTAGTAGGAATTCTCCTTTACAGAAGGCCAACATGATGTTGTTGGCTTTGGTGGCTTGGCTCTACTTCCTGCTTATTAAGAATAAAATGTGGTATTTCAACGTGGCAGGTGGGGTAGGAGCACAGATGCAGAATCTGGACTTGACTAGTTCTGGCAGCATCTACTAATCCAGCTTGAGTGCAGTTGGGAGGGGCAGAGTGCAGAGCCTAACATGACTTCATTTTGTGAGCACTAACTCAACATACAGCTAAATAGAGTAAATGTCTTTTCAGGGAGAAAACGCTATTCTTCATTTATATAGTCTTCCCACAAAAGAGATAATATTAAATTTAATCCTCTGAAATGGGATGTATTTTAAAGCACAGGCAATACCCATTTAGTGAACGCCCATTAGTAGGTAGAGCAATGGCTGGAGTGTTTTGAGTTGATTTTTATGACTGCTAATATTTTATTCTTTAATCCAAATTACTTGGAATCTTGCACTGTGCAATTTCGAGGATGCCATTCAAGCCAAAGATGATCCTCTCCTGGAGCTGGAGCGTGTGGGGGACTTATTGCAGGATGCTTTTTTGGGGGAGGGGGCACTAATAAGTGATGACTTTCTGGTTTGTCTCTGAATGTGTATGCAGTATGTGAAATAATTTTCCTTCCTGGTGGTTCAAATATTGGACAGATTATGTCAGTGGCTCAATTGGAACGAAACTACAAATCTGAACCAACTGTAGCTTGTTTTTATTTGTGCCTTAGCACAAATTTCAGCTGCTGTGCTTCCATCTGTCTTGTCTGTTAGTGTAAGCATGGGCCTTCGCTGTAAATGGGATCCTTGGGCACTTAGCTCTTAAATTTTTTTTGCCACATTTGGAATGTGAAGTTAACTGGTGACCTAGGAAAAGGGTTGAGTGAATCACGTTTAGTAATGGTCAACATCCTAGCCTGCAGGTTAGGCTAGGTGCCTAGTTACGCCATATGGTTTGTATTAATAGTTTGCCTGTAAAGGAAATTAGGGAAACAGGTACATTGACACCGGAAGTGAAAAAGTGAGGACATCAAACTATTTTAAAGGACTTCTGTCTTTATCAAACAAAAAAAGAAACATACTATGATGTTAACCAGACTTCGGTTATTAGGAAAGGACTATGACTATATTTAACTTTTTTTTTTTTTTTTTTGAGACTAGGTCTTGCTATTTTTGCCCGTGGAACCGCAGGCTCTCGTTGCCCGAGGTACCACAGACTCAAGCAAGCCCCAGCCTCAGCTTCCCAGGTAGCTGGGTTTACAGGCATGCGCCACCACGCTCAGCTATTTTTTTTTGTAACTAGGTCTCGCTACGGGCCCCAGGCGGAACTCGAACCATGATCCCTAGCCCCGGCCGCTTCATAGGCTGAAGCTTACAGGCACGAGCCACCGTGCCCGGCCTATATTTAACTTAATTTCATTTTTTTTCTTATGAGCTGGTTAAAAAAAACTAGGCTTGGGAAAAGGTAGGTACTGTTAGCACCAAAAATCTCCCTTATCTAGACACTGAACATTGGCTTAGGTGACAGTGGTGTTACTTCACTCAGCAGGAAAGATAAAGTATTGGCCAATAGATGAAAGGATTTAAAGGCTATAAAAAGGGACACCCTTCTAGTAGAAGAAAGCCTAGAGCGGTAGGATTTAACACATTTTCAACAATAATAAAAATGTTCAATTGTTTTTAGTGCTGAAGAGAACCTTTGAAATGTTGAAGGAACTGAATTACAAGAACTGAAGGAGTAAGCAGGTTGTGTGTGATGCGTAACCAGTGGGTGGTCCAGTTAAAACTGGGATTACATTCTGCCGTCCCTGGCAGCCCTTTCTGGCTGCTTAAATCTGTGCAAACATCCTTTCCTTCTGCCTTTCTCCCTTTTAATATAATAAACCCTCCTTTTTGGATGCAAAGACCAAAACTCAGATCTTCTCTACTGGGTTTATTAGGCTGCCTTGTTGAACATAACTCTCTCCTGTGAAATTAGCTTCCTTTTTAGAGGCTCTTAAACTGAGTGGAAGTTCTTTGGTAAAGAGGTCAGCAGATAGCTGTGCGCTTCTTTTAACCACCCCTGTTTAATCCCAAGAAACAGAAGCCAGCTTTTGCTGGTTTAAGCTGAAACAGTACTTCCTGAGTCTGGAGTCTAGTCCTCAGGAGCGCCAGCCCGCCAGTCAGAAACAAGGCTCAGAATCACAGTGTGGTGCAGTTTGCTGCTGGCACTATGTGCTCCACACTGCAGTGTGGCTGCTGGTGCCAGGGACCGGCTGCCAAGTACCACTGGAACGGCTACGCTGCTATCTAGAGGTAGCTATCCATTGCGTTGCTTAGTGATGGGCATGTGGTTTGAGAAGTGTGTTGGGCATTTCTGTTGTGTGAACTTCAGGGTGTGCTCACCTAGATGTATAACCCACGACATGCTTAGGTGATCTATGGAGATCAGTACTGTAGATGCTGTCCAGAGGACCAAAACTGTACATCACTGCACTGCCATCTTTTGTATCTTAGCTTTTGATGCATGCCTTTTCACTGAACCTAGGGCTCATCTTCAGTTGCATGAGAATTAGGAAATATGACTAAGACGTTGGTTGAGGGAGGTAAGGATACATAAAGTTGGGGAAAGTGTTAGTCCCAAAGTTAGAGGTATTTTGACTGTTGGATGGCCATGGGGGCTGACAGCCATTCATTGCAAACCTTGTTTTGCCTTATGCTGCCAGACCGTACATAAGTTCTTTTTTATTCTAAAATTTTCACATTTCCTTAAATTGTAGCCTCAACATTACACTAAAGAAGAGGTGGAATGATAGGAGTGAATGGGAAAATGTTTACCATTGTTGAAGACTTGTAGGCAGGTGGCTACAAGATTAAGGGCCCTAAAATGAGTTATGAACTTCAAATAAATAGCTAAAATTAAGACCAAAACCAGTAAACCCAACGTTTCTAATTTGAAACCTATTTAGTCAAGTACACCGTCACTGGTTTTCGCCAGTGTCTCATCTCATAATTTTAATGTACACCGTACAAAAACAAGCTCACCTCCCACTCATTTTCATTCAGCATGGATCGAGAAGGTCCTTCCCTCCCCTCAACTACCAAGTTTAAACACTCTCAGAACCCAAAATGTGCAAGTTTAAACAAGAAAACAACTCCCTGATGCCTTGGTAGCCAGCACCCTCGGGAGCAAGGCAGGACAGCAGTCTCAGTACGTGCTACTCAGCCTGGTGGATGCTTAGGCACTCCTGGGGCTAGGCATTCATTGAACCAGAAGATGGCTCTTTTCTGAGCCTGTGATAAAGTCCAGGTAGGGAAGTGTTAAATTACGCAACCAGATCAGAAACCAAGAGAAAGTGGATTTGCTTTGCTGCTGTCAGGAATCTACTGTTACAGCCCTGGCTTGCAGAGGACATTTTTACCCCTAAGAATTTCTGGAGTCTTTGATACTGTCTGTAACTATGAAGCCAACACTTAGAAGTCTTTCAAACAACAAAGAGAGGATGTGAGGGTGATCTGGCTGGGACATCTGTCACCCCAGTGATCGCCAGGGTTGATTTGGCTGATGTTGAAGGTGTCCCCTTCTTCCCTCACCACTCCATGTGCTTCCCTCCTGAAGAAGAGGATGGCCTTCCCCGAATAGAGATGGACCTGGACCTGTTCTTCGGTCGAGGGTGTACAAGTCGCTGCGCTCCCCTGCTGGAACCTCCAAACAAGCTCTCAAACAACAAAGAGAGAAAATGGAAAGCCTTAACTTTCTGATAAGCCTTTAAAAATGTCTTCAAGAATAAAGGTGAACATCCCGTGCTCTCAGTCTAGTTCTTTTCGTAATGGTACCCCTGACTCGTACCTGTGTCTTCTTTAAATCCTGACATACCTATTCTAAAATAATCTTTCAAAAAAAAAAAAAAGTTCTGTATATTTTATATTCATAAATAAGTTCCTGGGAAAGGATACCACAATGCCATGTACAAAATAAGCAATAAAGAAATTGCTAGCCCATTCCTATTTCTAGATCACAGCATTTCGGAGAGTAAGTGGTTTCATGAAGTATCAAAGATTTCATGAAGTATCAAAGATCAAAGACACAGGGTTTACAGTGTAATCCATAATTCCAGGCTAAAGTGGTGTAATACCATGTTGCAATTTTTCAGTCCAATAAAGCAGGTTTTTCCTACTTCATTTAGCAGGTAAGACTGTATACTTATAAACGTGTCAGTCCCAGGAGAAAAAAATGGCAGCTTAAATTTGTCTTGTTCTTGAAGCGTTCTTTTCATGGTTATGGTGGACTGAAGATAACCCTTCCTCGATTTCTGTGCTTTTCACAGTCCTGCCAACACTTAGAGATACTGCTCACACTGTTCGTTGCCTTTCTCGATTCCACTGAGATTGAAGAAAAGGGTTCTTCAGCTTGACTGGTTCGAGCCCAGCAGCCTGGATTGCCATCTTGGCTTTGCCATTTGCTGGCTTTGGTAATAGATTTTGTTATAATTTTCCTTAGTGTAAGTGGTCACAGTTCATTTTCCTCACTTGTAAAATGGGTCGGAAGTTTAAACGAGCTAATATTCTTAAGGCACTTACGTCAGACTTGATTAATTTTTAATGTTCCTTGACCTGTCAGTGGTCCCTGCCTATCTGGGACAGTAGTTCCAGTGACAGAGAACCCTTACTTTACGGAGTTCAGACTGGTGGTGGGAGGAAGACAAGGAGCAAAAGAATTTTGGGGTGGTAAATGAGGAAGTCAAAACATTCAGCCTAACAGTTTCCTCACTGGAGGGACATTCTTAGGGTTTTCAGATTTTTGTCCATTGTCAGTGATGAGAATGAGCTCAAATACTGTTCCTGTGGGTGGAGTTACCAAACAACACAGCCGATAGAGTAATCCTCATCCGCTTTGTTGGGATGTAATCCTGTGCACGTTTATTCACCAACAGGCATATGTTTAGCGCTTGTCACTACCATTAACTAGTGGAAGTGCCTGTCTTCAAATAGTTTAAGATCTGACTAATGAAACCAACAAATAACTGCGTTAATTATAGAAAAGAATTGGCTAGTGCACAGGGAACGTGTGGACTAATTCAGATCTTTTCAGACTAAGTCAGAGAAAGACCTTGGTCAGATAGATAGATTTGGCCTTCCAGAAGTTCCTCTCTATCTCCCATGATTCCATTCCTTTTTCCTGGATTCACAGAAGTATTGATCTGGCTCAGTTGAGGGGCAAAATTAGAATTTATATTAGATTCATACCCCTCCCCTCCTCTCTCCTCTTATGGGGTACTTTTTTCTCTTATTAGTCTGGCAGTAAAACTTTTCAGTAAAGGGATATCTTAGTCTAAAGTCTTCAAAGATTTAGTCACTGATACTCAACCTTTGAAATGGCTTCCTCTAATCTGTTTTTCCTTCTCTGCCTCTACCCCCTAAGAAATCTTGAGGTTTAAGTGTGTGAACAGTAGGAGTGAGGGAGGGATGTACTGCAAGAATCCATGTTCTTAAACAGTATCTTTAAAATTTAGCAAATTAGGATAAAATTACTAACTTTCGTGAGTTCCCCCCCTCCCCCTTACAAAGGAAAAGGCATTAAAATAAGTAGATATGTCTTATGTCCACTAGGGGGTGGTGTAGACTGAAAAGGTCATTATCCTGTGACTTGCACATAGTAACACTTCCTGCTAGTGATTCAAGATATCTAACATATTTTTTTTTTGGTGACGTCTAAAAGGAGAAAATAGTGATATCCACATTTTACCCATAAAATCATTATTTTTAGTAACCTATAATTTACTTGGATTGTTTTGTGTTTCACTGTCCTATGTGATGGTTACTGGTCCCACATGAATAGTGAGCAGCTGACGTGTGACTTTTGAATAGCTGTAAGTGTAAGTATACACTGGATTTTGAGGACAGTATGAAAAAAAGTAGTTTGTCAATAATTTTTATATTGACCACCTGATGAAGTAAGATGCAATTATGTTAAACACTGAAGTTAATTTTACCTGTTTCTTTTTACATTTCAGTGTAGCTACCAGAAAATTTAAAATTGCTGTCGTGGTATGGATATAGTGCTGTCACAAAGAAAAACATTCATTGGCCATGGTTTTTATTGTTCCCATCTCTAGCTGGCCTTACGATTAACAAGGTGGCAGGGTAATGAGATTATTAAGCGCAACTTCGATTCTGTGTCTAACCCAGCCTAGTGTACATACAGTTTGGAGCTTGAGACGCAAAGATTTTGTTGGTAATATTTGGGAAAAGAATTGGTTTGCTTTTTTAGTAATAAAAAGAAAGGAACCTGTTTTGTTGGTTTGGAATCACTTAACAGTGCATGAAAGGTTGGTGTAGCTGGAGTAGACACTTCTGAGGCCTGTGTCCATTTTATGACTTTTTTTTCTAACAGTAAAATTGATGAGTATGACCAGGTAACTGGCTCTTGGGAAGGTGAGCTAAACGATTCTTAATAGCATTATTAGCTTTTCACAGCTGTTTGCTATAGACATGATGCATTATTATAAGTAGATAGATAGATAGATAGATAGATAGATAGATAGATAGATAGATAGATAGATAGATAGATAGATAGATAGATACTAGTTGGACTAACTTCTCACATACACGCTACTACATTTTTACTAAGATACTGTTTATTTAAATTGTTACTATATATAGTTGAGTCATTATTTCACAGAATATCTATGTTCTGAGCTTGCTTGATAGTTGAGCACAGGTGACTTTAAAAAATGGGGACAATCCTGGTTAGTGGGGTAAGTTGAAAGAGCATCAAGTGTTATAATTTACCTAAGTGTAAATCTGAGATTGACTCAAGTCACAGCAGCTCTTTTGAAAATCGGATCAAATCATTACTTGCTAATTCAGCATGAACTGTAGTATACATTCTGTGAGTTCCCTCAAGACTGAATCTTCTTGCCATGTAAATATCTATATTCCTTTTGAGTTGACTATACGTCTGACTATGACCTCTGGCAGTGTCTCTCCCCGTTTTTTCCCAGTGTTCCGTGATCTTCAGAACAACTAGGGAAAAAAGGAGCGTTAGCTATAGACATGAGACGGGCTCAGCACAGCCAAGTGACTTACACAAAAAACAGTGCAGTCATGCATTAGGAAATTTGAGTCTATTTTACTTGGAGACTTGAAATCACACTTCACTGTCTGCCAAAGAATAGTTTAAAATATAAGACGAAAAGGTGTTTGTTGCATAGTTAGCGGTAGAAGGAAGGATTTAATTTCCTATCCAGATTTTGCCGTTTTAGGGGGTCAAAGTTGATACCAACTTCTATGAATAAGACTTTCACATGTATCTGAGACTTGTTGTCTTTTAATTTTACCTCATCTATGCGGTGAATTTGTTTTGGAAATCTACACAGTATTGTCAGGTAATTAACATCTTTTTATTATATCAAAACCCACTCAAACTTGAGAGCATGTAAAAATTATTTTGGGTCGTTTTCCTAGAATGTGCTCAGCTTTAAGTCTCACAAATGATCAGGCCACAGGGTAAGTTTAACATACTCATTCTTTTAGAAAGATTAATTTTGAAGGTGATCTGAAAAGTGAGAAAATGAGTATATCTCACTGGGAGTGATTTTTGCAGCTCTTTTTGGGCTCTTGGTGGCTCTTCTGGAAGGTTTTTATAGTTTTGGATAGAGCTGCTACTCGTGTGTAAGTGTGTGTGTGTGTGTGTGTGTGTGTGTGTGTGTTGGATCCCAGTTCCCCCTCTTTTTACCACTTTCAAAAACTGAAGATCTGGAGCAAAGGAAAGGGGATAGAGGTGAGGAGAGGTCAGAAGGTCAGCGTTCTGGGAATATTGCCTTTCAGTTCTTTTCTCATTCCTTTCCGTCTTTAGTATTTCTCCTTTTTCCCCTAAAGATGAAGACCAGCCTCTTTTGTTTTAGTTACATTTTGAAGTATCTAGCAAGATGGAAGACTTCATTGTTGCCTCTTGAGAGCGTTAAGCTCTGAAAATGTTCTATTTTGAACCTAAAGATTTCTGCTAAGGGTTTAACAGCATTTCAGTTTCTCCTTTATCCTCTTGCATTGCTACTATTAAAACAAAGCAAAAACTAGCTTCTGATACTAAAGGCATTTCAGTGACTATGGGTTTAATAAATTTGGGGGGAAGGATTTGATTTTGTGTCTTCATCTTAGGACTGTTCAGCACACGACTCTGATGACAATCTAAGTATCTGCTGCAGACTGTAGAATGAATGGTTTGAGGTGTGTGGGTTTTCTTAAGCGAAGGCAGTGTAAATGCAACCTATTCATTCTTTGTTTTTCCATATCTAGAAGCTCATGTAGCAGTTTTTTAAAACTTTTGATGACACAATGCCTATTTAAAATGTTGGCCATGTATTACTAATATATAAAACTGTATATTGAATACTAACTTTTTCTTTCTGGTGAACAATAAAGAAGTAAAAGTTAGATTATTTCTTCCCAAACTTGAATGAATCCTTTGCTTTTATTCTTGAATAAAACTCTGAATAGCGTTGCTCTAATGATGTTGAAGATAAACTCCTCACAGTTCTTGTTTTTTATAACGTCAGGTAGATTCACGGGTCAGTGAGTGCTGGACATCTTTGTTACCACATGGCACAGTTCAGATGCTGAGGACATCGTAGGCTCAAGCCCATCCTCTTGTGGAGCTTTCATTCCCTGAATCACAGACTACATAAGCAAGCTCTGCCGTGTGGGTGGTGCTGCGGGATGCAGTGAGGGCTGGAGTTTGTGGGAAGGTGAAGTAGGGTTTGCAGTTTCCGTTGAGGCGGCATCACTTAGAAAGCAAAACTGAATACGGTTTTAGGAGTTGATGGAGAGAATCATATAGAAATTCAAGGAAATAGAAACCAGTTGAAAGGTTTCTATTTAGAAGTATGTCTGGCAGGTTGAGGAACGACAGAGTAGTTAGTTGTGCAGGACCAAGGTGGTCAGGTTGTCAGGGTAAGGTGATGGGATGTGGGGAGGCTTCAGCATACAGAGAGCATGTTTAATGCTTAAAGTCACGGGACTAGAGGAGATCACTGGAGCTGTATAGAGACAGAGCCGAAGCTCTGGTGCCAGGGAGGTCAGAACCCGTGAGGAGAGTGCCTGAGCAGGAAGAGAGCCGGGGGGTGGCTGTGCAGGAGGAGGGCACCAGCTGCCTTGAGGCCCAGTAAAGTGGTGAGAAGCGCCGGCCATTTGATTCAGCTGTGTGGGGTCATTGTGAGCTCAGCCAGCAGGCAGGTGGCGGGCTTCATGGGACAGTGGTGTTCGAGATGGAGAAGGCGAAGGCCGACCCAGGACAGGACGGCAGAGTAAGTTCAGATGCAGGGTCTTGTCCTCTTATAAGGGAAACCTGCCGCGAGTGCAGTGTAGAGAAAGGTCCAGAAGAGGCAGGAAACAGATGAAAAGGAGGGCGTGAGGTCTGGTGCTCAAGGCAAAGTAGACTGTGAAGATCTGGGCCTCCTGGAAGTTTGTTCCCTCCAGGAATGGGAGGCAGAGTCATCAGCCCGGCGTGAGGGTGGAGACGCTGGCAGGTGGGGAAGAGAGGAGGAAATGTTGCTGAGGAGAGGAGACTGAGGGCCAGAGGAGCGACCGCTGTGACTGTCAGCCGCTCCCGTCAGGGTCTGAGAGTCGCCGTCCCTGCGGAGCCGCGCTTGGTCCCTCATGCTGTGTTACTCTTCAGAGCGGGGGCTTTCAGTGAACCTAAGAACTAGTTGCTTTACTTTCCAAACAGCTTGACAGGAAGAGAGTAAATAGCAAATTGCTTTAGTGAGGTGCTAATTCTCTTTCTTCCCCCCTCCCTTCTGTCATTTTTTTCTGTCATACCTTGAGCATAAAGTCATTTTCTTTACCCAAATTTTATGACACCATCTGTAGATATTTGTGCCTAGAATGGATAAAAGTCATCAGTATTTGCGCTTAAGCTGATTGTGATTTATTTTCTTTGAGCTTTGCATTTTAAAGCTTTATTTAGGTTAAACCCATTCAGAAATTAGGTTTTCTTATGTCCCATTAATTTTTACTTTAGTGTTTTAACAAAATGGCACTTTCACAAATGTGTGTTTTTCTGTTGTAGGAAACCCAGCGTTTGCTGGCGGAACCGGTTCCTGGCATTAAAGCAGAACCAGATGAAAGCAACGCCCGTTATTTTCATGTGGTCATTGCTGGCCCCCAGGATTCTCCCTTTGAGGGAGGGACTTTTAAACTTGAACTATTCCTTCCAGAAGAATACCCGATGGCAGCCCCTAAAGTACGTTTCATGACCAAAATTTATCATCCTAATGTAGACAAGTTGGGAAGAATATGTTTAGATATTTTGAAAGGTAAGTGTTGTCTTTCTCACATATGCTAAAATATCTCTCCTTTTTCTCTTATGCATTCCGTCTTTGAACACTGTAATCTGGCCTTAGAGAAAACCTCAGAGGGAACTTGGAGGGTGGGGATGCAGCTCTTGGGGCTGTGTTTTCATGCTTTATCATTCTGGGCCTGTTGCCTTCATAGATAAGTGGTCTCCAGCACTGCAGATCCGCACAGTCCTGCTATCCATCCAGGCTTTGTTAAGTGCTCCCAACCCAGATGATCCGTTAGCAAATGATGTAGCGGAGCAGTGGAAGACCAACGAAGCCCAAGCCATAGAAACAGGTACTCAAGATTCATTTGTTCTCACCCATGGCCACTTCTAAAACAGATTGGTACTATCATTGAAACTTCCTTGAAAGTCTTAACAGAAAAAAGAATATATATGCATGTCTCTGTGTGTATGTATAAATATATATATATATCGCAAAAGAAGTAATTGAGATCCTGCTTTGTTGTGTGTAAATATGTTTCATAACAAGATACTCAAGCTCAGCTAATGGCCTGTTACTCCTAAAATTTAGACAGCTTATGATGGAGAGATTTGGGCTCTTGTGTAAGCGGTACTTGGTTAACATACATAGGCTGCCGCCTACTCAGCCAGCAATTATGTGAAGTCATGGGAAACCTTTGAACACTTTCAAGATATTTTCATAATCTTTCCAATTAAATTAAAGGATGGATCAGTTTGTGTCTAGAGAAATGAGAAGTTAGTAAGCTGTTTCCTGCTACGAATTTTAACAAAATTAGTGGGAACATTGTGTATCGTCCCAATTCCTTATCCTGTTGAATTTTGTAGAACTGAATTTTGTTGAACTGTTGTGGTAACTAGATGGTCTTTCAGCTCTGATCCAGGTTATTGAAAATGCATGAATTTAAGAGATGATAGCCTGCTATTCCCGCAGTTGGCTTAATATTGTTTACAGTGTATAGAGTTTGGAAAGTAACATTGAACTGAGAAAGACAGTAATGGCTGTTTGTTTTTGTCTACAGCTAGAGCATGGACTAGGCTATATGCCATGAATAATATTTAAATCGATCTGATCATCAAGTGTGCATCACTTCTCCTGTTCTGCCAAGACTTCTTCCTTTTTTGTTTGCATTTAATGGACACAGTCTTAGAAACATTACAGAATAAAAGCCCAGACATCTTCAGTCCTTTGGTGATTAAATGCATATTAGCAATCT